>JAKGSA010000891.1:58358-185459 GCA_033558755.1 Philaethria dido
TGGCTTGAATTTATAAAAGAATTGCCTTCAACATTTTCGTAGTGTGCCTTCAGGTTTTAAAGCAGTAAAACAATATAAATATGATTCATTCGTCTCGTGTAAAAATTACCATCTAGTCTACTATCTTAGGAGAAAACAAAAGTATTACCCCGACTAATATTATAATTGTGAATGTTATTGACAACTCATTATCATGAAACATTGTACACATATTTTTAGAATTATTAAATAGGAGTCTACCGATATGGCAGACATGATTGCTTGTTAAAAAATTTGAATATCTTTGAATATCTTCTGTAGTATGAACTGCAATTGATCCTACGACTGACGTCATGGTACAGCCAGTAAAATATAGTCTTAACATTTTTCGTGGTTCATGTATCTTATTAAATCTATTAATTATTATTTTGTAAAATTTTCCTTGAACCGATTTTGCACATGTGGGACTCTACACTGACTCATGTTTGCTATTCATATAATAAAAACACTTATGAAACGTTTTCACTTACATATGTAAGTACTTAGTGATGTTTATACTTCACTTAAACGTGCAATTTAAATTAAATAATTAAAATTTAAATAAAAAAAAGAAAATTGGCTGCTGAGTAAATAAAGTAAACCGTAAAAGTATTACGAATACCTCAAAAACTACTCAAATGACAACTAAATGATTAGTAAAACTACAAATAATAGTACATAAAATAAAACATATAATGCATTCTGCTCATATTCAGATTATATTGTTCAATGTATTGATAACATTATCACAAATTTATAGCATTTGTTAAAAAAATATGGTAAGTTATTCTGTTCCTCATTTTCTTAATTAATAATTTATCTATTCTCTCTATCGTATTATTAATAATTCTAATACAAAACTACGAAGACAATCATTGGGTTCTTTTGGCACTTAAGAACACCATGTCTTTGAAGTATTATTGTTTACATTTCCTTTTTCAGTACCACGCTTTTTCCCGCATAGCGGTTTAGTTAGGGAGAACCGGATATCAATACTTTCCATTCTCTAATTTTTCCTTGACATCGAGACATTGCATGTTGAGTTGAGGAACTCAAAGCCGCGCTTGGTCTTACCGGAGCCTGGCAATGTACTTAATTTGAATATAATTGTTTCTTCGAGCGGGAATCGAACCAACAACTTAAGTATTTACCGTCAAATATTGTCCTATTGCGCTACGATGTCTTCCTTTAAATTTGCCTTCAATATTGGCAGTTGATATCAAAAAGACTGACAATCAACGCAACTATGTTTGAATTTATTAAAGAAAGCTACCAGCATTTAAACTGTTATTTGTATTTAATCTTATTTCTTAACCGACTTACAAAAAAGGAAGAGGTTATTAATCTGATTATATTTTTTATATTCTAATCTTTTTTTATATGATAGCTAGTGATTTTAGAGTGAGCCTATTTAAATTTAGTTTTGACAAGTAGTTTTTGAGTTAATTTTTGGTAAAAATTGTAGTTATTAGTGCATGTTCTTTTTTTTCTTTTTTTAGCTTATCGCTATATCCCGCATATATTTATACAGCAGGGTAGGCAGAGGGAACCTGAGAACCTAGTTTAACACTAGGTCACCTACCACCCACCTTCAACCTAGTTTAACACTAGGTTCTCAGGTCTTTTTCAACATACAGACTCCGTTCTTTTTCAACATTTTCGTTCCCCCGTTCGGTAATTTTTTTGTTTAAATCTTAATTATTATTCAAATAGTAACAATACAGGTCACGTATGGTAAATACTAGCTATTATATAACTAGGCGTTGGGCGGAGCAATGCACTGCGTGAGAACCGAGAACAGGCTTTCACATTCTCGTTCGCTGATTCATACGGAATCCGGACCCGGCTCTCTCATGTTGTTTTTTTTTTCAGGAATTCATTGACTATTATGATCGTTTTGTGTAAGGAAGGTAATTCGATTTATTTACCTTACTAAAATATGATCTAAGTATGAAATGTTGTAGGTGTTGCGTACAATTAATAAAGATATATGTTTTAAAACGTATCTGTTTTATATCGTGGTTAACAAAAATTTTGTAAATATCCGGATTCCTTTAAGTTGAATGTAACTGCATAGTTATACTTTTTTATTCAATAACTCAATCTGAATCTTATATCATTTTAAGATAACTCGCCAAAAACATTTTAGTTATCATTTTAATATAATTTTATTAAGCATAGATTGAAAATGCCATTAGTGATAAATGCATCGATAAAACTTACAAAGTAATAACATGTATATGCAGTATATGTATAAGAGATTGCGTATCTATGAACTTTGATAATGTACCTAAGAGTTAATTAATTATTTTCCTGTTTAAAAACATTATAGCTTCCTGCACCTCTTTCTATTCGTAAATGTGCGTTTAAAAATATGCATATTTCTTCCTACAATAATTCAGTGTGTTTTTAACATTGACCATATCTGAGCAATACTTAAGATTTTGTGGCTGATCATTTTTTTAATCAAGTAAGAAATATTTTTAGTAAGGGTCTATAATATATTTATCTATATTATTATTTCCTTTCCATAATTTAAGAAACATAAAGTACGTTTTAGAGGATGCAGATAACCTAAATGATTTTAGACATTTTTACTTATTTGCATTCGTGTGTATGAGACAGGTATATTTTTTGAAGATTATTATTTTTGTGTAGTCGGCCTTGAGTTACATAACAGGAGGGCTATAGAGGGGCGGAGCGAGATGCGGCACTCCTTAATGCCCCGCCTTGCGGCCTCCTCTCACAGATACGGTGTGTGGACCAATTCATGGGATTCCACCTGCTGTGTAGCAAATAATATATTATATATCCATGACAAAACGTCCATATAACACGATTCCCACCGTCTTACCTTTAGTAAACTACAATAAATTTGTGGCAGATTTATTCGCTAATAAAGTAATTATTGTTTTCTAACAAGAGAAATGGCTTATTATTTTTATTAAAAAAAAATAAGCCACAGCTTCATAATCGTTGTTATTATCAGAACCATGTCACAGGTAATAAGAAATTAATAAAAAAGCAATCGATAATAATTATTGATTGAATTTAGATTGGATATATAATATAATATATGCTTCCATAAAAAAAAACAAAATATTCTGTATTATTTATAGGTTATTACAAGCACTTTCACATCTCTATAGTCGACTGCAGAATTGTTTTTTTTTCAGTTGTTGAATTAGGCTCTGTGTAGAGAGTACTCTACTTGGCTTGAACTGACTTGACTTGGTTTGAACGGGCCTGTTGATCTAGTCAGTATATGTATATCTAGCTAGGTAGGTCTCTGAAAACCTGGTTGGGAGCTTTTATAATTATATACGTTAAAACGATAAATTGATTTTCTGTTGTCTTCATTTTTATCTACTAAGATTAAAAAATCATCAAATCATTTTATGTTTGTTTGGTAAATATATTTGAGGTCATGGCAACGCAGTGAGAAAGCCAACTGTAAACGACAGTGGTAATAGATTCTATTTTTTTCGGGGGAATGATGTTATTTAAATTATTTTAATTTTTCCGCTCTGATAAGACAAAGTCCGGCGTTTAGGTATATGAGGGGTGTACACACAATGATTTAAATTCGAGTGAAAAGAGGAGTGTCTTGACACTATTGTCTGTCTGCCCTGCTGTACAGGAAAAAGCGTGTAGCTGATATTAATATTGAATATAATTAACTAAAATGTAATAAAAAAAAAAAATATATATAACAAACATTATAATGGACTTATATCTAGCCTCTCGTAACTCGCGCCACCGAGCTTCTGAGAAGCGTCGCGGCGCGGCGGAGCACCGCGTTGGTAATTTATGGCGGCCGCAAATTGCGTCCCCATTAGCGTTAAGCCTCGTCCCGCTCTCTATTAAATATATTTCACAATTTTCAATTAATTGCCATACTTATCTAATTTTGAATTCGTTATTTATATATAACAAGCGGTTTATTTAATTTATTTTTTTACAAAATGTAGCGCGCCTTGTAATTTACAATCAGCTAAATGATGTTACAATTGGAAGTATGATGACTGAGATGTCTGCGGTCTATCATGAAACGTAACTCACATAAGAGTGTATTACAAAGTGAATTGTTAAATTTTGAGATTTAATGGTACAAAATCTTAATTTTAATCAAAATCTAAATATTTTGTATTCAAATAGGCACTTTCAAATCGTCAATTTACAAAAAGATGTCAGTACTACAATTTACGAACAGATGGTTATACTTTAAGAATGCCGAGCGCTTCGCATTCAAGCGCTTGAGCAGTAAACTAAAACGATTTTTACGGTTGTTACAGTTTATAAGTATTTCAACGCGAATTTCCCGCCATTATTATCGCCATCTAATTACAATTTATCCTTTATTGATATTTTTATAATAGTTAAACATTTTTTCACTAGATGTCACAATAATTATTAATTATTTACTATACATATAAACTTGATAAAATAAACGGAATATTCATATTATTGTTTAGGTCAAACCTATATGTTTAATAGTATTTCCTTAACGCCCGCTTACAAAAACTCTACTTTTCGCCACCTAGTACCTATACATTTATTCTATTTCTTTGTTTCTTTTTTAATAAATCGAATAGTAATAGAAGCAATGATTGCAACTGTCGGGCTTAATGTACCTTTTTATTAGATGATAGAGAAAGACCCCAAAGATCAGGGCATTCGTTAAGATCGGGAGATACGCAGCGGGAGTCGGAGCAGTCGGGGCGTCGGGGCAGTCGGGGTGCCATGCATTATGCATGTGGCGGAATCAGATCTTGGTTATTAAACCGTCCAGTACATTTATATGTTAAACGTGATGATATAAATGTGCGACTTATTGACTGTTAATTTAAATTATTGAAGTCAAACTTAATTGAAGTCGTTGTGGTTTGAAAACGCAACACTATAAGGAGGCAAACACATATGTGTAAACGAAAAAGTACGATAATAGGTATATTTTTTATGCTATGTTTGCGTTAAATATACTATCTTGTTGAGTAATACATATAACAGAAAATAAATAAATATAAAATAAATTCGTAGTCATAATAAAATAAGAAATAGAAATATTATTTTTATCTAAAAATTAACTTATTATAAAAGAAAAGATTGATTGTGCTTTGAGAACTTTTTTTTTATATTGTCAAATTTATACTCAATTTCAACATCTAGGTATTTTATATACGAGTAAAAGCAATTAAAGTAATATACTTATGTATTGTAAGCCACAAGACGCGCCCTACCGCGCCGGATAGACGAAGTAATGAAATAAAGAACATCACAGCGCTAAGCCGCGCCCGCTGAGCGCCTAAACCAGAGATCTGCCACTATTGTATTAGAACTTCGCCCTCCGTTTACGATTTACTCTAACGAAAAGTATTCATCATTACAATTCTGTAGGTAGAATGAATGCTTTGGATTATCAATTTCATTAGAAATTATCAACGAATGTATCTCTTTTCACTTATTTTTATCATAAGCCGGGTAATACCTTTCTAAACTTTATGATTCATAGAATCACCTATGTATATAAATATTAATGTAAGTACATAAATTACAATACATTGTTCTTAAATATTGTTTTTTAGAAATTGAGGAATTTATTCATATACTTAATCTAGTAATACTATAAATGCGAAAATTTGTGAGAATGCATGGATGTTTAATACTGTTGTGCGAAAAGACTACTTAACAGATTAAGAAAAATTTTAGAGATATATATGTAGTTCATAATAACACATAGATTGCTATTTATAAAGATTTTGTATAATTTGGTCATAATAGAACGATATGTATCTAGTTGTCTATAATTTAAATGAGAACGCAATCATTACATGAATACGTGAAAGAAAACAAAAGGAAAACTTTGGATCCCTTTTTCCGATAACTGCGAAGAAGTAAGAAGTGCGGAAGAGTATGAAATTTGGCACAGTTAAAGGTTTTATGGAGAAGAAATACATAAAACGTTATTTATAATAATATACTTAAAAATAGATTAAATTAATAAAATAAATATTCCACATCCTACTGTTGGTTTGATATTCACTTTTATGTAAAATGATATATCCGTTGCTAAGACAAACCGTAAACAGGGTATCTAACATGTTTAAATCCGTATAAGCAAAAAAAACAGTACGAATATAAAATTTTAAACAAAATTAATGTTTTTTAACGAAGATTCACTTGTAGACTGTACGTCATTGCGTGTGAAATAGTAAACGTCGTAAAGTCGTCGTTTAATCCGCTAGGGCTGTGAGAGTAGGGGGCGAGCCTCAGCCGCTTCCGCCACTCGCCGGCTTCCGGTCCCGCATCCGGACGCATCATGTCACTACGCGGAAAGCAACTTACGTTCATAAATACCGAATTATTATAAATATCGATATTAATGAAAAACAAGTAACTTTAATTTTTAGCTTATTTTATGAAACGATAGTTTTTAAATTTTTTAGAATTAAATTAATAAATAAATTGTTTATTTAATGTTAGATAAGTGAAAGTAGTATTCAATAGTGAAGATGTGGTTATAGTGATATATTATGTTGTGGCTGGCGAGCGAGCACCGACGCATACAACAGTTGTATCACGGTTGGTTACACAATATTTTGAATTACTTTTTATATTTCAATAGCCTTACGGAGTGTCCTAGTAATATATCTGTTTTGTTTAGCGAGTATAGGTGGTATTCCCCCTTACTAAAATATATGCAAAATATCACAATAAATCCAATTTAATATTCATTTAATATCTATAAAACCAAAGGCCTCACTTTTCAAGTATTATTCATTCATTGTTAATAAGAAAAGAAAAAATTGAACATTGAAACCTTAAGCTATATTTTCTAATAGAACAACAACAACAACAACGTTAAAATTCTTATACGCTAGACCTCCCTTATTTTTGTTGTCAGCATCTCTGTAATTTTTTACAAATTTCCGCTACCTAAAGATTATTTCTGATAACAATCGCTTGACAACAGAGAATGTCATTTATTAAATATTGTTTCTTTATTGTCATGGCATGAAAAATATTTTAGAAACTTGTAAAATTTTAAACGAATCCCAAGAACTGCTGGTCCGAATTCTCTTGTTTGTAAAATATGTATACAACTATTTATACCAGCTCTTTAGTAAGTTAGAAATCTAAAAGTGTTATGCAAAAAAGATGACTTGGTCTTTTAAAATATTTATCAATATTTCTCGAAATACTATCAGTTCATCGTTGCTACGAATATACGTAGCACCTGCGTAGGCAATAAGAAGAGATATATCAATGTAACTGGCATCAAATCGCTCCGTATATATGAAGTTAAGAATATATAACACTTTTGGCTTAAACTCAAAACAAGTCAACGACAGGTATTTCTTACGTTTAAGATCTTGGATTTATAGTAAAATTTTTATTCAATTAATAGACATTACAATTTATTTAATTACTACGAAAAATAAATGAATAAATCAAAAAAATTGGAACAAAGCAAATACTTTCAGGTAAAAAAGTATTTAAATGACATAAAAACTTTACTGAAAACGCCTGTCGTGGCGCAGAGGCACAAGCGTGCGACTGTAAAACGCGACAGGTTGTGGGTTCGATTCCCACTCCAGCTAATGGAATTTTTCATTTACTGGGTTTGGTAACAAGGCAAAGCGCAGCGTTGAGTTCCGCCCCTCAGCACGCAATGCCTCAATCTAGCGGAAAATGGGAAACAGATTTGTTGAAAGTGAACGGAGTGTCTTACTAGGATCTCAGATTATCTCAGATTCCCTCTGCCTCTGCACTGATACAACATAAAAGTGACTGCCAAGAATTAAGCATTTTCAAGTTATCAAGTTATTCACGGCTCGTGCGGATATAAATAATATATATGTACGATGAGGTTTTTATTTAGTTCAAATTTTCAATTGTTATTGTCATTTTGTTACAGAGCCATACGCGGCACTGAACGCGTGTGTTCGGGGCAGCGGCCAGGTGCAGCTGTGGCAGTTCCTGCTGGAAGAACTCTCGTCAGGAGCGCCTGGAATCTGTTGGGAGGTGAGTTACTATTGACTGGAGTATACTTATTTATCATTTTAATTTTATAAATGTCTAAGTTTTCTAAGGATGGATGTTTGTTTTACGCTAAATCTACCGAACAGATCTACTTTACAGTATAGCTGAATACATAAGAATAACATATTTATTACAATTTATAGGCTTTGTGTAAATTGGACAAAATATAGCCTATAGCCTATAGGTCAATTTAGATTAGTCTAAATACAAAATCAACAAACAATGTATAATTTAATATTTCCCATTTTTAATGCTGCTATTTTTTTTTTTTTAAATTTTTGCAAGTACTCTAAACTACTCTCTGCTTCGACGATTTGCCTTAAGCATAATATAATATTATTCCTAAATTTTGTGTAATTAAATATTTAATTCGACCAGGGCGCCCCCAGCGACGGTGAGTTCCGCCTGTCCGACCCCGACGAGGTTGCGCGGCGCTGGGGCCGACGCAAGCAGAAACCCAACATGAACTACGACAAGCTGTCGCGCGCTCTCAGATATTATTACGATAAAAATATTATGACCAAGGTGCGTGTTTTTATATACCTATAATTAGTGAATGCTTTCACTTTTTTTCCTTTTTTTTAGTTTCTTTGAACTTAGTGTTAAGACATTCCGTTCTTTATTAAAATTTCCGTTTCCCTTTCCGCCGAATTGAGGTATTGTATCCTGAGTGATAGAACTAAACGCCGCGCTTTGCCTTGTTACCGTTAATATGTTGAACGAATAAATGATAAAAGTAAATATTATTTAATATTTTCATTTCCTGGAGTGGGAATCGAACCTACAACCTGTCGCGTTTACAGTCGCACCCTTGTGCCTCTGCGCCACAAAAGGCCTATTTATTGAATATAATAAGCTGAAAATGCTAGCTTTACGCTTCTTCGGATTTTTTTGGGGTCAGGTAGAGATGATTTGCAATATGAGATTTTAAGATATTGAAAATGGGACTGGGTTGGTTGTTGGATGAATATTTATTAAAATCCTTTTTTTTGATTTCATTTAAAGTGCAGCGTTGAGTTTCGCCAATTACCTATATAACTTGCTTCTAATTCGTGCGAAAAGCGAAGTATCTTGAGATTACATCCTAAAAACCTATAATAGTTTACCCTTTTATTTAAGAAAAAGCGTACAACTATTTTTTCTATTTTTTATTATATTTTAATAATTCATATAATACGTAGGTGCACGGTAAGCGCTACGCGTACCGGTTCAACTGGGCGGGGCTGGCGGCGGCGTGCCAGGCGCAGGCGCCCGACGCGCCGCCCTACTGGCACTACCTGGCGCCCCGCGCGCCGCCCCCCGCCGCCCCCGCCGCCCCCGCCGCCCACGCCGCCGCCCCCGCCGCCCTCGAGCCCGCACCCGCCACGCATGTGCCCACTAGCAACACACACCACGTCACACCGCACTGAAACATTCGTGAGCAAGTGGTTCCAGTGCCAGCTGCCATAACAATAAAATGGTAGTTTACTTAATAATAAGTGTTAGTTCGTTATTTTAAAGTTTAAATTGTACTATGATTATTACAAGAGTTAACTCACAACTCGCGGAGTCGTCTGAGAGTCTAGTGTTACCGTTCCCTGTCCATACTCCACTAAGCTTAAGTAAGTCATCTTGATTTCCCCTTACAAATGACTTGTGCATTTATTATTTTTATTTGTTTATTTTTTGTTGTTTTTTATGTTATTTTATACGTATACTTGTTGTTTGTAAGTTAGCAAAGTTTAAAGTATAACTTTCTACTTTACATTTGAACTCAATTGATAGGTACTTAGAAAATTATGTACACTTATTGAGCAAATAAGAAGGAATTTTACTATGGAATATTTTAAATATATTTTTTTTAATAGCGCAATTTTGTGACATTAAATATGTTTTAATAATTAATATTGGTATTGTGTCATTTCCGCAATTGAATCGGAGAGTGCAGAAACAACGTAAGTCCGGATTTTCAAATTTTACAGGAGGGACAAAAAAGTGGATAAATCCTCCAAATTTTCAAATAATTAAATCATTTTTTTCCTCTGATTTAACATACAAATTGGTTGCCTGTCGTGCAAAATTTATCTACTTTCCATACTAATTGGGCTTGGGAAAATTTTAAATTTAATTCGGACTTACGCTGTTTCTGCACTCAGTTGGTATGGAAACAGCTGAAAACTTGGAAAAAAATGTTATCACCCATTAAAAGTTTATATTTATTTGCGTAATTATTACACAGGTATTGTATCATTCTTTATTATAATTATTTGTCAACAGTTAGTATCTATTCAGTCAAGCGAATAGATTAAACTGTACATTTAGAATTAATTTAAAATTATAAATAAGCTTAAATATTATGATATTTTAAACAACCATTTTGTACAATTTTATAATTTCCTAATATATATAATTTTTTAAATATACTTTTTATAATAGTACAGATAAAAAATTAGCAAGACCAGCTTTACGCTTATTCTGTTCCTATTAAAACATCTTTCATTGTTGTATTATTAATAAGCGTAATATATGTTTTGTGTAATTTTACTATAAGTACTTAAGTACATGTAAATATTTATTTAAACGTAAGTTTTTTATCTTCTAAATGCGTAATGTTGTGGCTCTTAAATAATTAAGATAAATATTTAACCATATTGTTTTATAATAATCATTTGTATACCTACCTACTTATATATGGTTTTTTCATTATTGTTATTTATGAACTGCAGAAATATGATTCGTTCGTTTTTGCTTAAATGACTTTTTTTGCACATTTTTATTTCCATTGCCAAGGCTTCTAAAACGAACTAGGCTTATTTATTTATTTATTAGGAAGACAAACAGTGTACAGAAAACAAAAAAACAAAAATAAAATTGTTCATACACCAATTAAGTCTCCACAGAATTATAAATTAAAAATATATGAACATGCAAAAGATTAAAAATTGAAATTACAACAAACACAGAACATTTTTTTAAACAGAATTATTATTAAAAAATATTGTTGTCCCAAAGGGACCTCTACGTGTTGGACCTGTGTCCCCACGCAAGCCTTCCAAAGGACCGGGTTCCTTTGAACCCTTGAACCTGTAACGAGATACATAATAAATAGAATTACAGTTATTCAGCTTAATATCTATATGTATCCATAACCTACTTAATTTAATAATTTCATTTACTTACATATTAATATATATTGATACGCATAAATGTAAAATGATATATACGAGTACGTAGGTACATTAGATTTTATTTATACTTTCATACATCGCAGCCTACAATGCGACAGTATTACTACACCACTACGATCACTACGACATTATTAGCTTAACATTTTTAGTATTCTATTATTTTAACTAGTTGTAGCCCGCAACTATGTCTGCCTGGACTACCAAACATAAAGTAATGTTTTACGTCCGTTTTCGTAGGAAATTCGGGAAATCCTCTCTTAGTAGCTAGCCTTTACTCTCTAAGGTACCTTCATGCTAAATTTTAGCTTTCTACGGCCAGTAGTTTTCCCTGTATGTTGTCTTTTAGTCACTCATTAATACAAAAAAATTATAAATATATATTGAACATTGTTTCTTATTTAACCGTTTTTTCAGGTTAATTTTGAATTTGTACTTATTCTTATAAATGTGCTATATAAAAGTCTCATCAAATTATTTTGTTAATTTTTGTCCTTAATTTTTTGTAGTGATCTTATTTGTAGATAAATGTTTTTTTTTATATCATAGTAGAAAATAATCTTAGTTGTTATTTCTTTTATTGTATAGTTTAAAATACTTTGTTTAAAGAAATGTGTAAAATTTAGAATTAAGAGGTTCTCGATTCCTGTATGTTTTGCCTACCAACACATATTAAGACTCAGGAAATTTTAAGTTCATATTTAGCTTTTGTGTAAAATATATTTTACCATTATGCTCTATTGTGTCCAAATTGTTTTTTTTTTTTTTAACTTCACGCTGTAGCCCGCATATAGCAGGGTAGGCAGAGGGAACCAGAGAACCTAGTCCATTCTCTTTCAACAATTCCGTTCCCCACTTTCCGCCGAATTGAGGCATTACGGGTTGAGTGGCGGAACTCAACGTCGCGCTTTGCCTTGTTACCAAACCCAAGAAATGAAAATACTAAATTTTACATTTCCTAGAGTGGGAATCGAACCCACAACCTGTCGCGCTTACAGTCGCACGCTTGTGCCTCTGCGCCACGACAGGCGTCATTATGGTATATTAACTAATAATTGATGTGATGTTTTAGGTATGTGTTTGTTTTTTTTAAGTTTATATCAATTCATGTAACTATTTATAAATAATTAAACACAGGCATTGTCATACTCATGAAGTTTAGCGTCTCTCTGTATATTTACGTTTGCCAACTGAGATTTTGTTTCACAAATATTAATCTCATTTAGTGAACGACATCCTGATGTCCTATGAACATCTTTACTAAGCTAGTTTAAAAAAAGTGTCTGGAATAAATAAACGTATAAAAATTCTGACGGATTCGAACCTGCGCCTCTCAGAAGTGTCCGAACACTTTAGCTGTTTAAGCCGTATGCTCTTATCGAATTACGTAGAAATTCTTATACGTTTGTTATAATTTTAATTGTTAGCGTCTCTATAGGGAGATTTATATAAAGCTTCGCTATCCAAAAATTATTTCAAATTACAATCGTTTGGATAAAGAGCTATTACCTAATATTTAAATATTAATAAACTTATAAGCATTATTTTTTTATTGATTTTGTTATTTTATTCATGTTTCGTACAAAAATGTGTTATATTCACTCATGATGTATATTTTCCTTGTGTCATTTATTATAAGTACAATAATTTTAAAAATTATATTTTCGTTTCTGTTGTCGCGTCACTTTGTGTCTTGTTATGTTTACGTGTTTGTTGAATAAAACGTTATTGCGCAGCATCACAATAAAGTTCCTTTAGAAACAGCTACTTGTGTATTAATTGCTACTAATTGCTAGTAGTATCAATGATACTTTAGGAAGGCCACGTAAAAAGCATGAGGATCCCCGAAGGGCATGCATGAAGAGGTTAATAACTGTGGACGAGGCGAAAGAAGTATGCAGGGACCGTAGCGTTTGGCGCTCCGTTCTCTCTGACTACCTCGTTAGGGATAAAGTGTTAAGTTAGGTAGATAGGTAATTGCTCTATTGACGTGTAAAATACACGTTGCCTCAGCAACGGGTCAAAGTGTAGATTTATACAAAAGAATATTACACATATGATAGTGTGAGTATTATTCATTTTATTAATTTAATTTATTTTTAATGCATTTTTATAAAAAATATTCGATTCTGCTCTTGTCCATATAACTAAGTTTTAACTATGCCAAATTTCATACTCCTCCATTCGTATAAGTACCTACCTATAAATAGGTTCCAAAGTTTTCCTTTTACGTATTAATGTTTTTTTTTTCTTCACACTGTATCCTGTAAATAGCTGGGTAGGCAGAAGAAACCTGAGAACCTAGTGTTAAGATACTCCGTTCTCTTCCAACAATTCTGTTCCTCACTTTCAACCGGATTGAGGCATTGCATGCTGAGTGACGGAACTCAACGTCGAGCTTTGCATTGTTAAAATACTAAATATTATTTAAAATTTTCATTTCCTGGAGTAGGAGTAGGAAACGAGCCCACAACCTGTCGCGTTTATAGTTACACGCTTGTGCCTCTACGCCACGACAGGCGTTATTAATATAATGATTTGTGATAATTTTATGGAATGTGTGAACGCATGAACGTCGGTCCTGTCTGTCTCTCGTATAGTACATAACATAACGATATGATCGAGTATGTAGGCAATGATTCCATATTGCCAATAGTAGAGGTGCAAGATTTAAAAAAATAATAAAACCACAAGAAGATTTTACCTACAAATGTGCATGTCCCACTGCGCCTAAAGGGCCTCAAACTATTTATATGTAATGAATTTATTACTGTACCCCTTATTAAACTCTCATAACTAGAACATTGTGACTTAATCCTAAATTACTTAAAACAATTGTCCAACGGCTTGTAATAATTACAATAATATTTATGGTATATAAAAATCCCTGAGAACTGCGTTGTCCTTGCGGCGCCGGACGCGGCCCGATACGCGCCCACGCGCGCCTGATTGCAGAACAACAGCTTTTTTTAACTTATTTTTTAATTATACGTTATTATAAAACATTGCTCTTATTTTAAATATTTATAGAGATGCATACAGTCTGCAGTAGGTAAACATATTGGAGGGATTTTAACGCTAATTGTTGATTAAAGGTTATATACTTTATATGTTTTCACGTACTTAAAATTATAATAATACAATTAATTTGCAATTCTTTAACTTTCTTGGATAAGAAATAAATTAAAATACTCTTGGCATCCTAACTTTTCTACGTCTAATATTAACAAATCTAAATAGGAAAAGCTAAACATATGTCGGAAGTAAGGTGTACTGCTAGATAGTAGGCAATAGTAGTCATAACAAGATGTTGGAAATCATAAGCGAAGCGAGTAGTCTTTCAATAGCAAGAGCAAAGAGAAACAACAACCATAATATGATAAATAGAGTTTGTAAAAGAAAGTTTGCGAATAAAACACCTACAAAGAAACCTTACTCAATTTTAGAATCCGCCACTGATTGGACTTTCAAAATGGACACGACAAACAATACTAGGGATGTTAGTATTTCGTCATCCAAATCAGACATTTTCTTGTCTCGAGAAGCCTAAAACGTAAATTACTAGTAGAATTTACAGTTCCGTGGGAAACAAATATTTCTAAATATAAATTCATCATTCTTTAAATATCACCTAATTACTGACAATTCTATTTTATTTATTATTTTATTATCTTCATGCAAAAACCTCCATATTTGCAGCCTGTAGAGTCGGAACAAGCTGCTCACAATATCTGTCCCTGTACTTTGTCTGTGTACTGTAGTTTTAGTAACTTTGGGTAAATTATGCGGCTTTTATAATGTTTTCATTTATCAAATGTGGCAGAAAAAAAAGTAATTCAATTAATATTTTCATTAAACAATGCTTAAATGCATAATTGCTAATAATAATGAAATTTTATCATTACTATTATGACATATATGTATAAAACTAAATCATAATAACTAATATATATAATTAATATAAAAAAATGTTTAAAACAACTGTGATAACACGGACTCCCACGGGAGTGACTATTGATAGGGCAGACGGCAGTCGACGCACAATGGCGCCCCGGTCGGTCGCGCTCTCTGCTCTGTTACTTGTTACCGGTAATAGTAATAAGATCTATTCTCCTACAAAGAAGATATTGAGAGTGTGTTTATAGCGCTATCGTATAAATTGCAACAGTTCATAATAACGTGTTAAAGCTTGTCCTTGAGCCTTAAGCCTTAACCTAAGCTTAAGACTAAAAAATACCCTGATCCTTGTTGAGCATTTTTAAGATGTAGTGAAGGTGATATAGCAAGTGTAATTTGTGTTGTCCACCCAGCAGGTGTCCAGGCGTCAGCTGCATGTGATAATGTGACCTTGATCTCATCTCAAGTGGATCTCCTGCTGGCGGAGTACGACCGCGGCGTGGGACACACCATACCCGTGCTAGTCGACTCTTTTCTAGAAATACACCATGCGTCCATCAACGACAGAGATTCCACTATTGGGATGTTAGCTTCGTTACTTTTGGTTAGTATTATAGATACTGTCGCCTCAGGGGCTTACACATAATTACTAGTTATACTAGTAATTATGTGTAAGCTCCTAATATATATGAATTATTTAAAACTATAATAAGTCACTTAAAGTATCATTTTTGTCATTACTTTTATAATAGTACAGTACAGCACATAGCAGCTTCCCCCTTTTATCGCATTAGAGGGTAATTAGAAAAACTAACTACCTTGTGCCAAGATACAACATCCTCCACGTTCCCGAAATCGAAACATTACGTGTTGCGTGTATTTTACTACAACGGGAAAAAAGTAATTAATTTATAATTAATTCATTCATTTTTATGATATCATTTTTATGAATTGATTTTTGTGCATACTCAGTATTGCTTTTCACTTCACTTTATTTTAAGTAATTCAATTTATTTGTAATGAATATCCAAAGCGTTTAGTAATAATTGTAAGATAGCTGTCAATATTACAAATAATTAATTAAAATAAAATAATAATACACACAAAAAATATTGTTGAAGGGGTGAGGGAATTACTATATTAAGGGAACTTTTTGACGAATCAGTTGAGTACGTCGTCATTATCTCGTGCCTCACGTAGGCACGGTTGTTATAGTGAAATTAGTAGTGCAAAAGTACAAAATCACTGATAGTGGTGTTACTATACGCGATTAATATATTATAATTAGGTATGTGTAACAGTGTTAATGTGTTAAAAATGTAAAAGCGAATGAGTGTACAGTGTGTAAGTGTGCAGTGTTAAGCGTGTAAAGCTTATATAGCTGTATGAAAGTGAATTAATAAATTGTGTTAACTTGTGAACATATTTAACTTTCCTCCTGACATCTGGTTAACATAATATAAATATTTTATTTCTAATTTATTTTTCTCTCTAATATAAATATAACAGCAATGTTTTTATATAGTTTTCGATCCACTGTTAGTTTTTACATTTACTTATATCCACGCCAGTGGATTTACACTTCATATAGTAATAAACGCTATTGATACAGTTCTTAAGTCATTTCCCTTTTTCACCAAAAATACTACTTGATATCCATTAAGGACACAAACAAAATGAGTTGTTTGTTAAATTATAATTTTCAATGAACTTTTCAGAAATGGGAAGATAAGCGCTTGACGTGGAACGCTACAAATTGGGGCTGCGACAATGTCCTCGTATCGTCAGAGCGACTGTGGCTGCCCGACATAGCTGTGCTGAGTGCTGCTACGATGGGCACCGCGGGTGGGGATGCGGGGCTCCGGGCGCGGCTCACCAGCGACGGCCGCGTCTCCTGGGCCGTGCCCTTGAGCGTCACCGCCCCCGTCACCCTCGCCCTCCACGACTGGCCCAGCGACAAACACGAGGCCGTATTTAAACTTGGCTCACGATATTACGCTAAAGACGAATTAAAATTGACAATGAATGAAAAGCAGGTAAATAATCAACGGCAGATATCCTATGTTAATATTGTACACCCTTCAATTTCGTAAGAACAATTAGCCTACACGAAATAATGCTATAATAATATACCATCGCTATAATTATATATCAGTCATTGCTCAAAGCTCTTTGTTGAAAGACGTGTAGTTGCTCACTAAAAAGTAATATCTATTTAAAGGATATTTGTAGCTTACAAACTGTTTAACTCAATATTTAACAGTTATAAATATTATTTTACATTTTAACTAACATTTTTAACGTTGTGAACGTGTTTAAGTGTTAAAACATAACTTTTATAATCATTGAAAGTGTAAATCTAACAACTAAAAAGATTCAAGTACCCCCACATTATAAGAATTAAAGGGAACTTGTACAATTTGTATAGCCGTTACAGAAATTTCGTCTATAGTCGTAGTCTTAGCTTAGCTTAGCGGTTGACTCTATAGATCTATGCCAAAGGAATCGAAGAAGTCAGGGATCGATCCCCAGTTAAAAATTAGTTTAAGAAATGTTGTTTTTTATATTTTGTTTGATAATTAGCAATCCAATTTAAAATTATCCATGAGTATGCAGTATGTAAAGGAAATGTATTGGTGACACAAAAAAGAATAAAATGTTGTAGATGTCAATCATAATATCACTTTGAATGTATTTCGTCAAATAGCAGCAGTATATCTCGAACACAGTGGACCTGTTCGGCTTGTACCTCAATTTCGGCTTGTACAAAAGGCTAATCAAAATTTAAAGGCTCCAAAAGAGAAACAAAATAGTTTAGAAAATATTACACTGTTAGAACAAACATCTCCATCGTAACAAAAGAACTGAGAGAAGTAATAACTAGTACGTTAAGTATCGAACTAAAAAAGATTCGTGAGGAATTAAATGAAATGTCTTACATAATATAAAGGAATCTTTAGAATATTTCTCAAATCTTTACGACAGAGTTAAGCAGGAGCTGGAGGAAGCCAAAACGGAAATTGTCAAATTGAGAAAAAGACAACTGTGAGTTAAGAAGTATTGTTAAAAGCCACAGTGGTATAATTAATAATTTAGAGAAAGAAGCGAGAGCGAATAACTTAGAATTACATTGTATACCTGAGTTTAAAACCGAAAAATCTTGTAATTACTATCGAGCAACAAGTAAAATAACAACATTGAAATTCCTGAAGGTAGTATTGTTAAATGCACAAGGGTTGCTATTAAATAAACTCGTCTCGTCCTACTCGTCCTCGTCCTTCGTCTCAGTTAAATTTTCAACGCTGACTTTTGCGCGATAGATTTATATTGAGTTATTAATTATAATAAAAAGAACGCTACTAACAAATAAAAAACATCACATCATGGAATTTCAGGCGAAAAACACCAGTTTTATATCAGAAAATCTTTGCATTTAGCTTTTCGAAAGACATTTATGCCGCAGCAAGATTGTTTGCTAAGGAAAAACAATATCGTTACATGTTTGGTCGCGCAATGGTAATGCGTGTTCGTTAGAAAAAGCCGCAGCAAGTGACATCATATTTATAAAATCTAAAGACTTTTTAAAAACCTTGGAGTAATAGGTTAAGCTTACACTTACGTTAAACTTCCTTTTTTTTAATTATAAATAATATTTAATTTTTGTATTTGTTTTGTATCTCGTCTGAATTTAATTTTGTTATTAATGTTGAGTGATTTGAGAATTTTCTAGCAGGAATGTAGGATGGTGTATTAGAAACAAAACAAACGATACTCATCGCTGTAGAGTTGAAAATGATAACTTGATGTTAATTACATCAAAGCTATCAAGCAAACACACATTACAGAAACATGGCTTAATAGTAGTATTAATGACAGAGAATTTATTGATGATAGATATGTTGTATATAGGCGGGACAGGGAATCTAGTCATTCTATAAAATGTGACGGTGGAGGTGTTCTTATGCCAATTTAAAAAAAAATTAAAGTTATAGAATTATCGATTGGGAATCAATCTATGAAGATCTATGGGTAAATTTAGTAATTGGGTCAGAAACTATTTCTATATGCGCGTTATATATTCCGTCTCCCCTTGATTACGAAAACCTTAAAATTATTTAACAAAATATAGAAAACCTTGTCATTAAACAATCTACACCTTTTATAATTGGTGACTTTAATATACCATCGTTGCAATGGGTATTGGATAGTAAAATATCCACTAAATGTACAATGAGCAGCAACAATTCATCAGTAAACCACAAGCTTTTATTGGTTAAGCTATGTAAATATGGAGTACATGGAAAATTACTTCGGCTATTTGAAAGCTACTTACAGAACAGACCAATGAATGTAGTGTTGGGATCGAAAGTTGGCCTAATCTTATTTAATATTTTTTTTAATGATGTATTTGCGTGTTTGTATCACAGTGAGTTCTTGATGTATGCAGATGATCTTAAAATATATAAAAAAATAGAAACAATGAATGAATGTAATCTTTTGCAACAAGATTTAGACAGATTTGTGGTATGGTGTTCCAATAATCTTATGAATTTAAATAAGAAGAAATGTCAAAGCATTACATTTAGTTTGACATCTGATATCAATTTTAATTATAGTGTGGATGTTCATTTAATTGAAAAAGTCACTCAATTACGGGATTTGGGAATTATAGTTGACTCGAATCGATTATCGATTAAAGATGAGTTTTATTCCTGATATCGACGATATCGTAGGAAAATCATTAAAGACATTAGGATTTATTTTCAGGTCAACTAAAGCCTTTAAAAAATCACACAGTTATAGTACTATTCAACTCATTTATTAGAAATCAATTAGAATACCTATTGTTCAATAGTTTGGAATCCATATTATGAAACACATAAGAATAGATTGGAAAGAATAAAAAAAAATTAAAATCTCTTTCCTATAAAGACCGTATCACTAATAAACTAAGAAATTACAATGATCTGTTACAGCATTATAAAACTTTAAAACTTTCTCATCGCCGAGACATTGCAAAACTTTGTTTTTTTACATAAATTAAGGGCGGGTAATATAGATTGCACAAAAATTTTAAAAGAAATTAATCTTTTAATTCCTAGATCAAATTGAAGATTGTACGTTCAAAATTTTAAAACAAGGTTTTCAAAAACTAATTTAGGTTTAAACTCACCATTGGATAGAACGGGAAATCTTTATAATAAACTAGCACAAAACACTAATTTTGATATATTTAATGACTCGTTACAATCCTATAAATCTGACCTAAAAAGGTATTTTATGAAATAAATGCATAGCAATACCTCATACCTATTTTATCATATATAGCCTTGTAAAACGTTACTCACATTAATTTAATTAGTAAGTTCTTTTTTATTTTGTTATTTAGCTGTTTTTTTATTAATCTTTTTTTTTAATATTAATGTCTATATATAAAAAAAATGAGCAACGTATATGTACATATATATTTTTTAATATCATGTCAAGTTAGCCTGTAATTGAGACCTACTACACTATACTACTATATAACAATGTATTATTAAATGTTTTGTTTCAAAATGTATTTATAGTATGTACCGTTGGCTCCCTATTAAATAAATAAATACCAGGTAGTAATATTTTTCACCCTTTTCGCATAACAAACATATTCGAGTATATGATATAATTTAAGCGATAGGACGTTGTTTTCAGACCAGCGTAGCATTCGACTCCGGTGCGTGGGAGCTTCTATCAATACAATCTTCAGAGACAGTTTGGCGCCGTCTCGACAAAGAGGAGCAGGTGGTGGAGGTGCGCGTGACGCTGAGACGGCGCGCGGCCGCGCACGCGCTGGCGGCGGGGGCGGTGCGCATGGCCGCCGTGCTGCTGCTGGTGGCCGCCGCCATGCTGCCCCCGTCCTCTCGCCTCGCACTGTGCGCTACCGCAACACTAGTCGCTTCTCTATGGTAACATATTACCACAGTATACAATACAGTATACGTTAATTATATCTCTTTTTAAGACAGACACTACGGAAATAATATTTAGAGTAGTCGTTTACACTTTAGTTGATAACATTAACTTGACTGTCCAGGTTGATATCGGCGCTGGTACGTCTGCCGGGCGCGGCGTCGGCGCCGCTGGCGATGTCGCTGCTGTGCGCGGTGAGCGCGTGCGGCGCGGGCGCAGCGGTGGGCGCGGCGCTCGTGCTGCGCGTCGCGCGGTGCTCGTCGCCGCCGCCGCGCGCGCTGCGGACACTTGTCACGTCCACCTCTAGCTTTTGTAAGCTTATTCCTCCTGAGGTCAGTTTCTAGCTCTTCTGGGAATATCATGCTATGTTCTCATATTTAATTATCACAGTCAGCTTCTTTTCTTATATCTATTTATTTTGTTATTAATGTCTTTTGAATACTTTCAATATCTAATAATCACTTTATATATTTAAACCGACTTCAAAAAAGGAACAAGTTTTTACTTCGACTGTATTATTTACGCATGTTACGGCATGACTTTTTACTGCGCGACCCAATTTTTTACTTTATTAACGAAACAAAACTTTTAATTGTTAAATGTTGTATTAATTAAAGTAATTCTGTACGTCGACAGGGCAGCAGCGCGGAGTGGAGCGCGTGGGCGGCGGCGGCGCAGTTGCTAGACTACGTGCTAATTGCGCTTCTACTTTTTACTCTTTTTGTAGTCGTGTGTCTTAGCTTTTGATCATCTCTCTCCTCACTTCTATCTCATTATGGCCATCATTTACAATCTACCAACCCCATCAACAATCAAAAGAAATATAACATTTTAGCGAACGCTTCATTGTATTTTCAGTGTTGCTTGGAGTCGGCTCTACATAAAAATGTGTCTTTAATTTTTACATTATGAACGATTATAACTTTTTTTTACAAAACTAAGTAAGTGTAATAAATATAGGTCACTACTCACGTCATGTTTAGTACTTTTATTGCAACAGATCATTTACAATAGAGTTACCATTCGTAATGTATATTGCAAGTATATTAGAACTATTAGTGTATATACAGTAATGTGTAAATGATTATTTTAATAAAAAACTAATTATGTAATAAGTACGTGTATTTTCAATCAATAATTGCTTAATTTATTTTTCGCAACAGGGTAGTCATTACCTTGTACCAAGACATTCCGTTGTCAGTTTACGCCTGAATTGTGTAACAAGTGGCCGAACCCAACGCCCCATTTTGTTTATCAGAAAAGAGAAATGAAAAGAATTTATAAAAGTGATTGTTCATGATTTTTAAAAAGAATCATAAATGACGCCGACACAAGGCCACGATAGCCTCCAATACTATTTTATTTAAAAAAAATAATTGTAAAAATTACTAATTTAGTGATATTGACAAAATTAGGGTCCGTATTATCTACGTACTAACTTAGTCATTTTACTTTATATTATTTTATAATTGTGTGTGGAACTGTTTTACTCTGCAATCTCCAAGGAATTGTTACATTTGAAATCTTTTTCAGTGAGAAACTGTTCATTCTGCTATGCGCGAAAGATCATGAAGCTGCATTTTTAACACGAAGCATAAAGTACTACTGTATTTTCATTTAGGTATTAGAGTTATTTACCTAAGTACTATATGTGCATTGATCATCAAATATGAATTGATTATCATTTCTTATTTTACAGCCGCTAATTTACATCATAAAATCGATAAATGATATGTCTTTTATCACATATTTAATCTCTAAAGTTATTAAATATTATACAGACACGTGCGTAAGTACGTACAGACAGGTTTTGTGTTGCAATAATAAGGAACATTTAACATGTCAAAAAATGTTTTACAAATGATTAATAAGCCTTGATTAATCAAAATATGTCGTTTAATTGCAGCAATATTACGAAATAGGCAAAAAGTGGAGAAAGGTATTGCGATCAAGAGAAATATTTGCTAATATAGCCTCTTATTTTTTTTCATTTTCAGTGATGTTTTTTTATTAGCTTCACGCTGTATCCCGCACATAGCAGGGTAGGTAGAGGGCACCAGAAAACTTAGTGTTAAGACACTCCGTTCTCTTTTAACATTTCTGTTCCCCAATTTCCGCCGACTTGAGGCATTTTTATATAACATCTAAGATTATTATAAACATTATCTCTAGATTGTGCCACGTCTACCAAAAGCCAACGATTTAATTTTGACGAAGTAGTAGAGCCTCTCAGCGAGCAGCACGAGGGTTGCCAGCATCATGCCGGCGAGCAGCGCCTGCGCCGCCGGCAGCACATCCACGAGCCCGACGCTGACGAAGCCGCCGCGGCCCTCGTCGCACTTGGGCCGCGAGCTCATCCATACGCGACGGAACCGGTCCATTAGACCCACTTCACGTTGCCAGCGAAGTCTAACATACATATACATATATACATTGTTAAGTTTTCCTGCAGTTTATAGATATCTACACCATTAAGATATTTACATCATTAGGGTGTAGTTGGTGCCTTGATTGAATTCCCAGGTGGAATCTCTGTGTTCTAATAAAGTGAATTAATTTTCACTTCCCCGGTCTACGAAAGATCACCGGTCTACCTATCTAGTCCCACCTGCGTGAGATGAGAAAAGTTAAAAAAAATACTATAGTCTGCAAGTGAAATTAAATATGTATAGCGTCTCTACATTAAGCAGTCATCATCCTTAGTCTCAAAGTCAAAGAATTTTTTTTTTTCTGCCCGGTAGCTGGGGCTGAGACTGGTGGTGGTAATCGTGGAATAAGTTGCACGGGCACGGCCACCATCGGCAATGTGAACGCCTTGATCTCCTTGAGTCCGCACTTCTCTCGTTCTGTGTACGTCTTGCTAATGATGTCGTACGCTGAGCTTTGTTCCACCTGAGAAAGAAAGAAACTTTAAGAACGCAATATCTATGATACTGAAACACGTGAAAAATTTAAGGACCTTCGAAAACCATGTATAGAAAAATTGATGATAGTGGACGAAGCGAACCTAATCAATATTCTATTTTTTGGTACTTTACTCTGTGACTTGTCAGCTAGAATTAAAGAGTTAAGCTAAAATAATGTTACTTCTGAAGTACCTAACTCGTGAAAATATAATTCGATGTTGTTTAAAATATTTGAAATAATTTAAATAAGTTTGATGGTATCAAATAAAAAGACCTCCCTGAAACGCAAATAGTCCAGTGCGAACTCTCGCGATGCCATCCACCACGCTGAGATAGGCACGCTCGCCCAGCGGCAGCAGCTTGCGGCGGTACAGCGCCTGCGTCGCCGGATCGTTGCTCTCCTACAACATCGTCATACAATACACATAAAACTATCATAACCATAATAACTTCTTAAAATTCATTGAATTTAATTTGAGAAATAAATGAAGCTATAACTTTGAATGCTCTAATTACACAGACAGATTTGTGTAACTATATTTAATATAAATGGCGACTTTAAGCATGCAGTAAATTTAATAAGATATTTGTTGAAAAGAAAGTAAAAACTTACAGCGAAATATACTCTCTTATAAGTAGTTTCTTGCACCCCCATGTCCATGGGCGAGTGTGTCAAATCTGCGATCGTGTTCAGCGCGTTACTCGGCGCTTGTAGTATCGCCACGATTTTAGCAGAATAAGACGTAAACGCGAACAGTGACGCCAGTAAAGTACAGAACATTAACAGACGTACGGACCACAGCTGCGGTGATAAGTCAGAGCCTACAAGTAAGTAACAACAAGTAAGAGAGATTTTTTGAAAACGTATAAAAATTTGAACGCAACGAGACTCGAACCCGCGCCTCTTGGGAACCGTCTAAACCCTCTGACCGTTAAGTTATAGGTTCTTATCCAGTCATACATACATTTTAAATTTCAGTCAGTTAACATACATACATTTTAAATTTCTGATATCCAACGACTATTTCTAAGAACAATCGCTTGGTCAGAGAGAATGCTATTTATATTAAAGTAAAAAATATAAACATGCTTTATGTAATTTATTTCAATTTATATCCAAATCGTTAAGAGATAAATTGATATTGATATCGTATATAGGTATATAGGCAATCACATAAACATTTATTTTTACCAGGTGTTAAACCGAACCAAACGTTTACACAACAGGTAACATTTTCACAGAAGCATGGAATATATGACTACGCGCTTAGATAAAATGGGTACTACTACACTAGCCTTGTTGACATATAGTGCCAACAGCGTAAGTGAGGCTCTCAGGCAATGTCAGGCGTTGTGCAGTAGGGTCCAGCACATGTCGCCGGGCAACGTGCCCGAACACCGTGAGCAGGACACCAGCGCCGGCGAACACCGCCGCGCACGCCGCCCACACGCCACGACTGAAGGGGAGCACGAACACGTTTGAAACCGCTGAACGAGATGGTTGACGGAAGAGAAATGCTCCCCTGGAATATTTTAAATTTACATTACATTTTGCCTTGTTGCAACAGAGCAACATGGAGTATCTAAATGTTTTCTAGTCCTTACGTTACACGGTTACGACAAATTATGGCAAGTTTTTAAAAGCTGTATTATTTAATGTAGTTAAACTAACTTGAGCTCGACAGTTTCGGCGGAGTAGTGCACGACGCGCCACCTGTCGGAGCGCATGAACATGGAGGTGATGCCGACCTCGAGCTCGCCGCGCTGCATGCGCCCCACAAGACCGTCGAACGTGCCATTGTGCTCCTCCCCGTACAGATCTACTTGCTTTAAGTCAAACCTTCAATAAAAAAATATTTTTTAAATAAAAAATATATTTTGTATTTATGGAGTATATATTTATTACTTACCTAAAGTTTAAATCCTGACCACAAAGCATG
This sequence comes from Philaethria dido, assembly GCA_033558755.1. Taxonomy (NCBI): domain Eukaryota; kingdom Metazoa; phylum Arthropoda; class Insecta; order Lepidoptera; family Nymphalidae; genus Philaethria; species Philaethria dido. Next base: position 84,276 of record JAKGSA010000891.1, read on the forward strand.
AGCAGCGGATAAGTCACCTTGGGAAAAGTATCAATTTGCCGATTACTGAGATCAGACCAGCCTTTGAAGTATTGTGGTTGTGTTACCTGCGAATGTTTGAGGACACATCTTCATGATATTATGTAAAACGTATATTAATAATATTAAAGTAAAAAAAAACAATACTCATTTATTTCTTATACATCTAATAATGAAAAGATAAAACTTGGGATAATGTGTTATTTTTAACAGACTTTAAAAAAGGAAGATCAATTAGACTGTAAAATTTATTATTAACTTTTTACTGAGTAAATCAATTTTTATGATTTTTTTGTCATATAACAGCTAGTAGTGCTTTTGGTATCGTCAGTGTAGTTTCTGAGTTATTCGTTATAATGTTACTTTTTAGTGTATCTTATTTGAAGTTAATTTTCTTTTTTAGTTATAATTTTAATAAACAAGAATATTTTTACTATAGTAGCCGATTCCAAATAAACATTGTTGAGGTTCTTCCTCCTTGTGACCATAGTGGGTAACTTCAACCAAAGTCGCTCAAGCTGTAGTTCGCTATCTTTGAATCCAAAGTCCGACACCACTAAGTCCTGGTCCCGTTTGACGCGGTACACGTCTACCATATTATCCTTAGCAACCCACGTGACGTCTCCATCCGGTAAGATGAGAGTGTCCGATAATATGGTTTCTACATTTGTTATATTGAAGAAGGAATCATCGACTAATATCCAAGAGTGTCGTAAGTTAAATGCTCGTGTTTCTGATGCCTGGAAATTATAATATATTTATTTTGCAATTTTAAGATCAAATCATGGTTTCCTACGTTTTCCACAATTTCCAAAAAGAACCTCTATAAATTTAAATCATTTCATTTTACATCTTCCAGTCATTCACAAACCGTAAGTAATTAATGCACTTTTGTTGGTATGTTTGGAACATTTGATTAACAACCATAATAGTTCAGATAAACTATTAGAAATAAGGAGATGGTGTCAATGGTATCTATTGTTGTCAGGGCGATGAACATTTTCTGTCGACAGTATCTAACTATAAGCGCGATGAGTACGGTCTCCACTCGGGGAATCATTATATCGGGATATCATGGTAAAAGCCCATGATCTCAAGTTCTGTTTTCGATGAAAACGATGGATAAGTAGAATTCGTGTAGAAAGGTTCATAAATTCCACGCTAATGAAGTTGCAGGAAGCAACTAGTAATAAATAAATCTAACTTTGTCCAAAACACGTGACACATTAGCACAGCGCACATCGAGCAGCATTCCTTCCCTGAAGGTACGATAAGCAGGTAAGTCCGGCAGCTGTAAGAAGTCAGTGTGCACGCGGACTCGCAGCCCGGCGTTACGACCCAGTCGCAACAATTTGTTTATATCATCTAAAATTGTAAATAGATTTTTTTTAACTAAAAAACTGCATTTGTAATGGAGACACACTAGTAATATATTATGATTTGATTTATTTATTTTATTAATAATAAATAAATAAATAAAAAGAAATGGTTTAAGATCAAATCATTATGAATACTTTATCTATATACATTCATTCATATCGTATACTATTCATATAATTTCTATAGCCAATTTCATTTTGATTTGTACTTAAAATATTTCTCTTTATTTATTTGTTATTAAAAAAATGAAAGCATGAAGTACAATTCACGCAATTTTTAGTATCTAGTGTAAAATAACATCCTATTCTGGACATTCATCTATGTTCATATCTTAGAATTGAATGCTTTATACGAGGTGTGTTCAAAAAGTAAGGTGACTTTGTATTTTTAAGAAAAAATATTTATTTATTTATCAATATTTATGTTGTCCCCTTCAAAGTAATCCCCCTCAGATACAATACACTTATGCCAACGGTTTTTCCAATCGTCAAAGCACTTCTCATAAGCACTTTTCGGTATAGCCTTGAGCTCTTCCAGCGATGCAGTCTTTATCTCTTCAATCGTTGCAAATCTCCGTCCTTTCATAGGTCTCTTTAGTTTTGGGAACAAGAAAAAGTCACATGGGGCCAAATCCGGTGAATATGGTGGCTGAGGCATGATTGTGGTGTTGTTTTTGGCCAAAAAATCTCTCACCAGCAAAGATGAATGATGAGCAATTTCGGAACAAACTTCGCTGACACACGTCTCATGCCCAAAACGTTAGAAAAAATTTCATGGCACGAGCCAAGCGATATACCAACATCCTCAGCAACTTCTCTGATAGTGATTCGACGATTTTCCAGAACAATTTTCTTCACTGCCTGAACGTTTTCATCAGTTGTTGACGTGCTTGGGCGTCCAGAGCGAGGCTCGTCATTGGCATCTTCCCGGCCATCTTGGAAGAGTTTGTACCACTTGTAAACATTTTTTTTACTCAGAACAGTTTCACCGTATGCCACTGTCAACATTTTAAGTGTTTCGGAGCACTTTATTTTATTTTTTACACAAAATTTGATGCAAATCCATATTTTTCGATAGCAAGAAATCGCCGAGCACGCAAAACACTTATAACCTTTACGCCTCTCCCAACCAAACAAAAAATGCTATACACTTGAAACTTGGTACAGATGTTCGGGAAGAGTGTACCAACATAACAAAATAAAAAAATCGAGAAAGTACGTTGCCCGCCAAATTTCACAGTCACCTTACTTTTTGAACACACCTCGTAGAATGTTGGCATTTCATGAAATTGTTATATGAATTATCGAAAGAGGAGCTGAAGCCCTTATTTTCTTAATTCTATAATATAACCGACACGTTATTTATGTATTAATGTATATAGAAATAAGATTTGACACTTTTTTTTTATTAAAATGGATACTTTTGAGGAAAGGAATTTGCAATTTACTAAAAATTTATATGCAGAAGAAGTATAGTAAGTCAATGTTATGTCTAATATCAATTAAAGAAATATTACACAAGTCGTCATGAGTTTGACATACGAGTACACCTTTGAATAAAGTAACGTACCCGATGCTAAGACAATGCGTTTTTACGCGTATTCCCAATTATATAAAATATTGTAGTTAAGTTTTTTATGAACTCCTCAAAATTCCTTGTTGTTAAAAGAAAACAAGTTGAACCTTTGACACGTCCGATACAGGTATGTAACTTGTTTTTTATACTCAAAGGTAATTACCTAAATATATTTCTAATTCATTATTATGCCAATTTCTTTCTTTCTGAACTTTTTTTACATATAATCTTGAACTATTCCTGCCGAATTTTATACTCCTCCATCTGCTATATATTTTGTATAAACAAATATAAAGCTTTTCCTTTATCTATTAACATAATGATTAACATTTAATTGTTTAAGTACATACAGAGAATACATTTAGGAAACGGACTACCAATTTCAAAAAACCATAGTCGTAAGTTAGATTGTTTTTCAAAATAGTAATATATTTTGAAAAACAAATTAATGAATTCCCTAACTCCAAAAATAATTATACATGTTATGAATTTTGTAAACTACACAACGGTGCATACAACATATACTCTTATGTTAATTAAACAAAAACTGGAAAACGAATCTGGGCACAATGACAAGATTACTTCTGAGGACCGTAATACACCTGCTAGTGTACATATTACGAGTACGTATGAGATTGTCTATTTAATTAGTAGGTATATTGTTATCAGAGCGGTAAATAGGACGCGACAGCTTACTTACACGTCTTCAGTAAAGTGTATTGCACTGTTTCAAAACAGCCTCACGTTTGTGTTTACTTCAAAGATTAAACTAAATTTTCCGAATTTTATTGATATTTAGGATGTTTATGACAGATTTTATAGGTTCTTTTAAAGGTACTGAAAAAGTACATCCTACGTTTTCTACATTACATACCTACTACGTTAAATGGGACGCAATATATGAGCAAACAATCTTTTTTTTACATATTTATATTATGGCTGAATAAAAATCAATCCTTTCGCAATATTATTAGATAAATATGGTTATTATACACAACAAAATGACATAGTTGCCTTTCAAAAATCTTGTGAGAGAACTTCAGAGCGTAATTTTAATTTATTTCTAAAAGGTCGTAGGTACCTGCTTCCCAACATAAGAACGCAGTGATGAGCGTCAACTTCTTGGAGATGAAGTATGCTACTATGAAACTTAGGAAGTCCATTATTGCAGACGAATTAAACCAAAGATTTCATGCGACTTTGCTTTTATACAGCTATCAAGTTTCTGTTAAGGCTAAGTTATAAAGTCAAATCGTAATAGCTGTTTGATTTAATTATCTATTTTACAGTGTATATGTAGGCATATAATTAATATATGAACCGATATTGTACATATTCTTTTCAAAAAGCTTGAGAAGAAATAAGATAAAAGAAGTAGATACTTACAATAAAAGAGATAAAAAAATATTTTTTTAACATATAAAATATATTATATAAATTAACTATTTAGTTAATAAAGAATATCTTTTTAGATATTCTGAAAATATAAATTCCATCTTGAATAAGGAGATGAATCTCGCACGACAGTGATGTAGTGAAGACGTCATGTTGGAATTATTACTTCCTGCCTAATTCCAATAAAATTTACTGCTATAGATATGTGTATTAAGCAAAAAAGGCGATGAGAATAATAAGCCTTAACATGAGACTTGTAGCACCTAAGTCAACATCCATGGCTCCGGCATATCAATTGAATAAACAAATTAAAGGCAATTTTATGAAAATTACCTCATCGCAACATAATGACTTAAGTAAGCTGCTGTGTTCTTGTTAACATGATTTATAAATTAACACCGTTGTGGAGCAGTCGGGATGTCTTCACGTTATGGTTGGGGTGTTCAAATCCCACTGAAGAGAACATTTACATAATGGTATATTTTTAATATATAAATAATTTAGTGAATAAATAATAAAATCTCTTCACACTACAATCTCATGTAAAAAAGTTCGAAGATATAAATTGAATCTCTTAGAAAATGTTAATATTAATAGTTACTGAAATTAAACATAATATTTGTTACGTTGCTTATATTTACAGTTTCTAAACATGTATATTATTCGGGCCTTTACTTCTCATTTTATTCGAGAAAATATCTCTACGCCTTCCTGTATAAGCAAAGAATTCAGAGAAAACCTAATTTACCTAAAAGACATTCCTTTCTCCAGTTTCCGCTTGAGCCATTACGTCTTGAATGACGGAGCGTTTCATCTTAGCATTTCTGCTAATATTTGTTAATTAAAGGAGTTATTTCACTGGAAACGTTTGACTCGCCAGTAAATAACTAATAATAAATTGTATTTTAAGGTTAAATTTAATAAAAAACAAGTATTAGTAAACATTTTTATTATCTATTCATCTTTCAACAAACAGGCACCTCTGAAAGCCAGCAGAGTATCACATCTTCCAATGACTCTCAGTTTACATTACAAGCGGTTACTATGAACCAAATATTTTGCTATTATTCTTACAATACATTTTATATTAGTTTTTATTTTATATCAGTACGTAATACGTATATATTCATTTATATCATACAATTAAAAATTTCATGCAATTCGTTTCTTATAACTTTAGCTCCTACTTGGCCATTTAGTGCAATCTCTTTTTACAAGTATAAGGAAAAACTTTTCAGGATGCACTATCGCAGTTTAAATTAAGCTTCAACTTGGTATTACTATTGACCACTGTCTTGTCATAATAAGATAAATCTGAAATAAGTTTATATACTAAATGAGCATAATTTTTTGACATTTTTATTTATAAATGAATTACAATATTATTAGGTTCAAAATAATAAAAAAAATATACAAAAACAAATATTTAAAATTCATTTTGCTCTGAAAAAGGAGTCCGTGGAAACAACAACAATAATTATTAAATTATTCATAAATTTAATAAATATAAATTTAACAATATAGTATAAAGATTCAAGTTTATATTTATATTTCGTAAGATATTAATTCAATCAAAAAATATTGCAGAAGTTATATTATATTAATACCAATTTATAATGCAAAAGGTCGGTAACCATGCATCCATATTGAATAAATTAAAAGTATAAAAAAAAATTGGTAGTAAGGTAGTAAGGAATACACATTATCATCTTAACATTATTAAATTATATTTGCATTTATCTCAAGTCTCGGTTCATTATTTTCATATATCTTTACTAATAATCTATGTTATAATAAGGCACTGATATTTATCATATGACACAGTGCCAGTAGTTCTTAACTTAGGTAGTAGTCGCAAGTTCACATCCATTGTAGGTAACTTTTGTTATTGGGAGTTTTTAATAGTATGATTAATTGATATAGTATACAGTTTTGATTGCTATTTGTTTGAATGACTTATTATTTAATTGCATAAAGAAAGATCATATATTTTATAAATTATTACGTATCTAATAATTGTTTATCTATTATACATACAAGAAATTAAAATATTTCACCATTTGTTAAAATTTCTTTTAACATACATACAACTTACGTATACATACTCGTATCTTTTGCAATTACACTTGACAAAAAAGCTGCCACAAAATGAATTAACCTTAACAAGAATAAATTCATTTTCTTCATGTATATATTACATTAAAAATGAATGAATTTTAAATTGTATTCCTATTTTTTTTAAATACAAAAAACATGCTGACAATTTTTTTTTTTCATAAAAATATAACAATTAGCAACAGCTTTCCAATTAAATGATTACACACACATCGAAACGTAACAACTAGTAAGTATAGCACGTCACACGCACATAAATAAAAAAATAACCATTATTATAAATTACATACACAATATTAAAATCTATGAAGGTCATAGAACAAAGCCGCGCGCGAAAAAATATGAATTCCTCTTTTTGAAATCGTGCTAGCAAATATGTTACTAGAGCAAACACTTGACAGATATTAAACTTATATATATGTAAATACATACATACATAGCTTCACGCTGTATCCCGCATATAGCAGGGTAGGCAGAGGGAACCTAGTGTTAAGACACTCCGTTCCCCACTTACCGCCAAACCATGTATTTAGACATAAAAAACGCAACTTTTGTAAGGCAGTCACTGAAAACCAGCGTTGGTTTCAGCTTTGTAGCTCATTCCAACATAAGCTGAGTGACTTTCCTTCTTCGCTCCACACTACTGCTGTTTGTTATATGCATTAGAATAATAGTACTTGTTGTATTTTCTTTATTGTTATTATTATTATTATTTTTGTTACTTTGGAAGCATTGTGTTTCGAAATAAAAAAATCTATTTTTATGTCTTTTTCCGCATAGTAATGTCGTCAAAGAGAGCCAGTATTGTAGTGTCAAGACACTTAGTTTTCTACTTTCCGCCGGAAATCGAAGCATTGTTTGTTGAGTAGCGGAACTCAACGGTAGCCGCGAATTCTTTTTTATCTTACCAAAGAAGAGAACTGAAAATATTTTTTATAAAATTAGTAAAAAATAAAAGCAAATATACTGATGAAGAACACCTAGTAAATCTTAAATAATTTAAAGTATTCCCAGGTTGTATTCAGAACAACAATTGCATTTGCTCATACGTGAGAACTACTCCAAGAAGATTTTATATAATGACATCGTCTCTGTTCTATGACCATAATAAATTAAATACAGCATAATGGTAATAACAATAAAGTATCGAAACAAAATCAAACATTTATAAATGTGTAACAGTTTTTATCAAAATTTTGGACATATTCAAATATACATACAACACAAAGTTGTATAAAAAACAGATGCACATGATATTTAATAAATAAATAAAAGATAACATTCATACATAGGTCCTTTCATATGTATGTGAATGTTTAGTAGTAAAGTCGGTCACAAGATAAGCCTTTCAACTAGAAATTCATGCACATCTTGTTATAAACACAATAAAATCTTTAGAAATTCGAAAACTTTAATATTTTTAGACTAAGTAAGTACGTGCCCCTTGTTCAACCTTGTTACATATAAATTTATTAAAATTTATTTTAACGGTAGAGAACACTGAATTTTATATACTTAAAAAAAACAATACCAACATTATCCTTGAAGTAAACAAAATTGAAAGTTTTTAAAATTTGAAAGTAAAAAAAGATAACAACTCATTAACCATAGTGCATTAAGTACATCACTAGATTGACACCAGAACATCAACAAAATAGCTATAATACTGTCCTATTGAGTAATTGCTACTAAAGTTACACAGAGGGTAAAACTTACCTTTACAAGGTAAATAAAGGTAAATATTTACCATCATTACAAATTAACTAAAAATTGTCCTAAATACTTTACAATAATTCACATTCTAGATCACAAACCATAACACTATATATATCGTACGTATAGTGATATGATATACAAGTCAAGCTTATATCTACATACATATATTTTGCTTGTCCCTATTAACATTGTCACATGTGGAAAGCGACCACTTTACAGGAAAGCTTAAAGGTTTAAATTGTTATTTATTTTATATAAATGGTCAATATAAATTAAAATACCTTTAATATGTTTAGTAACTTTAAAATATATTGCGGTTATTATATTTGATTGATGAATCTTTTGAAAAAAATATTTTTTAAGTTAAACATATCTAAAAAGACAAAAGTAAAAGTCAAAAATGTATATACGACATTGTTAATAGGGATAAGGGATTTAATTAGGAATACTTCATCAATATAAATATATTATTATTTTATTTACTCTATGTGTTATTTCATATTTATCTGCAGTTCCATCTTAAGATGAATCATTCAGTGCACTAACTCAACCCGTCATATAAATATTATAACATTCCTGACTGTTATCTTTTGGTTGTTTCTTATTAAATTTATATAAGGTTAAATGAAACAAATATATCTGCATTTATGCGTTCTACAAAAACTATTATTTCATATATATTTATTAGGTATAAAGAGAATTTTAAAAATTTATAATACACTATGTAGTTTTATCTCAACTTTTTGTATTTTGGAGTTACCAATATGTACACTGAATGGCTCATATGACTCATATTTATATAAATAGTATCATTTTCTGTACAATTCATATTATACAAATGCATAAATAGGTCTAAGACCTTTACTTATATAAGCTATGCATTGAAAAATAGTTACAAACTTCTTTGCAACTACTTTTGTAATAAAAAATTATATATCACACAACGTCACACCAGACACCTAAAGCTTAAAGCTTATTACAAGTATCATTGGACAATCACATTCTTAGATTGAAAGTGACTTAATTAAAAACTTTTGTAACTTCTCTCACAGCTAAAAATTTACAAAAATCTTATTTGTAACATACACATAATGAGATTTCCCATAAATTGCAAACGGTAAGTTTTGGGACTTTCATTCTAAGAGCGTGATATCTCTGTCAGATCACCATTTATCTACACTTTCCAGAATATTCTATCCACATACGCATATTTATATACAATATATATTTAGAAACATATAAAAATTTTACGTACTGGGATTTCAACTTTCCCTTTTTGCAATCTGTCCGAGCGCATTCTTCGAGTTACGTCGAAATAATTGTACGTTTTTTTCTTTTGTTGTTAAATATTTTCTTCACCCTAGGTGATTAACACTTTTAAATATACTAAAATATACAATATCGTTCGCTTACAATGCAAGCCTGATAAGTCCATATTTTGTTATGATTTTTACTATAGGATTTTTATTTTAAAATTGTCAAAAATGTATGATGAGAACTGTCAAATCCATGATTTCAAGAGTTCAGGGCTAACATCATAAATTTAGAGATATTTTTTATCTCAAGTGATAATTTACTAAATATAAAGTTAGCAATTTTATTGGCGTCAGCTCCATATACTGTATACTTAAAAACGTGTTTTGCTTCTTCTGGTAACTTAACAAATATGAAGTTATCAGGTTTACACTGTATGAGTATACGTCGTTATACGTCGCGCAGCGGACAGGCGTCGGGCTGCGTGAAGGCGCCGGTGTAGTTGACGATGAAGTAGAGCGCGAGGGAGCCGAGCGCGGAGCCGGCCTGCGTGGCGGCGCCGCACGCGCGCATGCCCGCCGCGCCGCCGCGCCGCGCCCACCCGTACACCCACATGCGCGCGTACGACACCACCGCCGACACGCACACCCACGACACCACCTGCACCGCCACGGACACTATACGCTTATATGTGCACACCAATTGTTACTTACAAATACTTTGGATAGGTCATCATAGTGAAACGACTTAAAACTGAAAACAACTTTGGAAATTTATTTTCATGCACAAACTGGTCAGGCGGCATGACTCCAGTGTTAAGACACCGCATTCTTCACTTCACTTAACGGGATAAACGGACAGAACGGAGAGAATGTACTTTAAAATTATTCATAAACAAATATTTCTATTTAAAACCTAATGTAACCTAACTTCACGCTTTATCCCTAGCAGAAAGAAAGTCAGAAAATTTAAAACGATTTTATTATTTTATTAAAATGAAAATGAATTAAAATCATGGAATAAATTATAATCGAGATCATTAAAAGATATGCATGTTTAGGTATCTGCGAGCATTATGTTCATGAAATTTTCGATTATTCCCTACCACGCAGATAAACAGGATAATTTAAAACACAATCTTAATTCGAAAAAGAATACTCTTTTGTTAAGCATTTAAAGCGTCTTGCGTCAACAGATAACATAACTGGTTTAGATACAATTGTAATTCACGAGTATATATTAAGAACTTGTAAATGAATGCACTATTAAATGAATTCGCTACTATTTGCAGGCTTGTGAAAACTTGTACCACCCTATTCTCCATTTTTATTACATTCAGCAGAATGTACTATCCTACACAAAGGTAAAATTGACTATTTTATTTACATACAATATATATTTAGAAACATACAAATAGTCCGTATACTGTATAATTAAGCATTATCATTTTCATAAATGAGGTTAAGACACAACTACAGCGTATTAAAACAGATAGCATGAGTATAAGGAAAAGAGCATTACCACGAGTGCCTCCCCGGCGGGCGCGGCGTGCAGCGGCGGCGCGGGGCTGAGCGCCGCCGTCGTCAGGATGTACGCGAGCGGCAGCAGCACGAGCGCGAGCGCGGCGGCGAGAGCGCGCGCCCGCGCCGGCCGCAGCCACACGCCCGCCAGGCACGCCAGCGGGTTGGCCATCGCGCCCAGCGACACCGCCAGGTGGTACGCGCGCGCGCCGTACGGCATGCACGAGTACGACTGCACGGACGGCAGCACGCCGTTCATGAGCGCGTTGAGGCACGCCATCAGCACCAGCACCGCCGCCCACTGCGGCCGCCACAGCGACGCGTCCGCCGTCGCCGCCTCGTCGCGCTTGGCCGCCTCGCCCGCGCGCACGCGCTCCGCCTCGAACGCGGCGCAGCGGTCGACGAGCGAGAAGGCGGCCAGGCTGAGCGCCGACAGCGCGCCCAGCACCGCCATGAACACTGTGGAGTCGAAGCGCGGCGGCGGGTACACCGCCTCCACCGTCGAGTTGTCGGGCGCGTACACGCACTGCGGCTCGCCGCCTACGCCCTGGATCAGCGACAAGATGCTCGGAATGAACCCGCTGAGCCCCTCGCCCACCAGGTACGTCGCGAGATACACGTCGCGGAAGTGTCTCAGATACGGGTAAAACAACACTGAGCTGGTGCAGCCGACCAGCGCCGCGCAGAAAGTCAACGCGAGGAACATCAACGATCGTTCGCTGCCGGCGATCTTCGCCGTCACCGTATACAGAAACGAATTGAGAAACAGAGCCATCGTCCCGATCACGAGCAACAAATATATATATGGCGCGTCGGACGCTCGCGGCAGTATCCTCCTCATGACAGCGTAAACGACGAGGCCGATGTTCGCGAGCTGGATGGCGACCGTCATGGAGGCTGGCAGCGCCCACCCCTCTGGCAGACGCTCCACGAGCAGCGGCAGCTGCACGTAGAGCCCGTTGACGCCAAGCCACGTGCCGAGCCCCCAGCACGCCATCAACACATCCAGCAGGATGCGGCGCTGCTGTCCCCACATCTTGATGTTGCTATTGTCACTGTTTTCCAGACAAGGCGACCTTTCCTTCTCCTCGTTCAACCTGGAATCGTACAAACTGATTACCACCGGACGCTCGAAAACACTAAAATTTTATTGATAAGCTACGTTAATATAGGCACAATCAATATAATCTTATACGTAATTTTTGGCGTTATCTAGTTGGCAATTATCAGGTAATACCGATACGTTTATAAGTAAAGAGTAAAGTGAGACGTGCGCGCGCGGCGAGCCATCAGCCACTGCCGACATCCACTTGTACAAATAGAAACATAAATTAATGTAGGTAATCGATCGTTAATAACTCGGCGGTGACGAGGACGCGTCACGCGACGAATATCTGCTTTTCGTATTTCTTATTCTTCTGAATAGTAAGTACACAATGAATTAAAAATTTCTGTTATTCCTAATTGTAGTGAAAACCGAGAATAGAGAATCCCAAAAAGTGGACTTTTTGAGTTAGCCCACTATCTACTTGAGCGTGCGATAAATTAACTTTTTATGAACACTATATCTTTAATATATGGGTTTGTTAAAATTTATTTTATGTTAATTACTTTCACACGACGTTTGGTTTGTAAATAGGTAATAACAAAATGACATTGTAGTAAACTAAACTTGTTTATTGTTTATCTCGTTACTTTCAGAGACATTGCGACACATGTTTTGACATTTTGTGTAACATGAAATGAGAATCAACAATAATTATTATTATGAAATATAACAACAAATTGCATTATTGTTGTGCAACATTATAATACAACAATAACATTTTTGAAGTGTTAAAGTGTTAATCACACACTTAGGAAACGAAAAACATATTTAGAAAACGTATACAAATTTGCTAACAACAAATATAAGTTGTAACAAACGTATAAGAATTTCGACGCAGCCGGATATGGAACGCATGGCCTAGTGGCCAGAGCGCTTGGACGGTTTCCAAGAGCCGCGGGTTTGAGTCCCGCTGCGTTAAAATTTTAGTACTAAATAAGTTTTTAACAATAGTATTGTTTCGCGTCAACGTATCTCCGCAAAGCTTTGATTTGGTATGCATTTTTTCTATATTTAAACAGTGTCCTCGAACACGATTGTTCTTTACAAACTTTTTCACCCTTTTCACTTGGTAGGTAAATATATTTATAAGTTTTCAACGTTAAACTCGCCTTTTATATAATTTTTGAGTCAATTGTGTGCAATAATAAAACTTTTTCACCCTTTTCGCTTTGTGGTAAAATATATTTTAAGTTTCCAAATAAAATAAAAAATAAAATAAGATAATCGATATAGCAACATTTAGAATTTTACTGGAACTCTCATTTCTAGTAGTATTCAGACATCAATATAAATATATATGTACAATTTTTTTTGATATAAATAGGTGCTGGATTAAAAAATTAAGCAAATGCTTGCCCATTCACATGCATTTTCGATTTATTAACTTATTCACGCATGTTACAAATATAAGTGTAGTTCTAAATTGCAAAATTTTCTTACTGAAATTTTATATCGCTTAAACTGTAATGTAAAAAAAAAAAAAACATAAACAATAAGTATAATAAAAGATGCAGTTACCAATAAGTATTAATAAAAATTTGTTATTGCATTTACAATCCTCGCTAATGTTCAAATATAATCGAACCAAAGTCATTAAAGAGAGCTAATAACCGTTACATTGAAAATATATATTTTTAATTATTATTTAAGACGCGTCTAAATTATAAGGAGTATAAGTGAAGTAGCTATCGTGGAGTCAGGTGATGCAGTGCATCAGGGCCCCGAAACTCACGAGGACCTTTCTAACCTCAACTTTGACTGTTTAAAGCTGAGGTACCTTACGCCTTTGTAGAGGGGCATAAAAAAACGGAAAAAAAAAGATTTTTTTTTAATTTGGATTTAGCCTACTAAGGATAAGTTCAACTCACTCATAGGATACACCTATCAGTATTTCTACCTATAGTTTTAAAGGCCATAATTCAAGATACACGAAAAGAAAGGATAAGGGACCCTTGTCCACTTAGCTACGCCACTGAGTGGTATATATCTGTTGTGGACCGTAGCATGTAATATACCATATAAAACAAAAAAGAATTGAGCTTTAAGCTTCATGCTTTTACCGCAAAAGTGAGTAGCAAAAGAGAAGCCTAGTGTTAAGGCACTCCGTTTTCTGCCAAAGTTCGAGACAATGCCTGTTCACAATTAAGTTTAAATTAGCTAAAAATGCTTATATTTGAGTATACTTATTTTTTAAAAATCTTCGAGATAATATATTTTGAATATTTTGTTTGTGCCGTAAAGTCTTATTTAATGAATATCGTCCGGTGTCTTTATACTAAAACTCATATAAGAGATGGGAGCTTTAAATACTATAAACAGGTTATCGCCATCAGGTGCGCGAAAAAAGTTCAACAAAGATCAAAAATGACAATAAATATAAGTTCTTTATATTACAAGTCTGTGTAAAAATTTTGAACATAGCAGAATAAGAAACACATTTAGGTACGTCGGTTAAGAGTGTAAACCTTCTAAAAGCATATTAAGTAGATAATCAGAACACATTTAAAGAATATAAATATATTTTATGAGACGTCTTTTACATTAAGTTTACTCGGAGTTTTTGTTTTTGATCAAACTTACAGACACCTGCACCATAACACTTGTTTCCTCATTACTATATTTCTTTTTATTTTGATTGTTGAAGTGGGGAAATCAACGCCGCGCTATGTCTTATCAAAGAAGAGACAAATAATTTAAATATAATTATTCTTTCGAGTGGAAAGCGAACCAACTATCGATCGCTTTTGCAGCAAGACGCTATCCCACTGCGCCACTATGGTCATAGCTTTAATTATTTAAAAAAACAAAAAATGTTTTTATGTTTAAAATATTTTTTATAATTATTATTTGGAAAAAATATGTAAAAAGTAAGTAAACGATTTTTAAAAATAGCTCATATTCGTAACTATTAATAAGTTTTATATTTCCTGACTATAACTTTAACGTATATGGAAAGGAATTCATACACTAATATGATATTCTGGATATAGATCTCTTATTACAGACTGATGCATTTACTAGCAACTTACATTGTTTTACGTAATTTTAAAAGTTAAGTAGAATTAAATTGTTGGTCATAGATATATTTTTTAAATCGAATGATTCGCAAAACTAGACAAATAAGAATTCATTGGTAGTGCATTTTTTTTCTTAGAAATAGAAAAAAACAAAAAGCGATTAAAGTCAATACCAATACCTTAGAACTCTTTTACACTGAAATTCAAATAAGATTATATTAAGAATAATAAATTATATTAAGAAAATATTTATATCATTTGTACGCCAACCTATCTATATCTCTGCACATTATTTTCTTTTCCATGGTAGGGGTTGCCTGGAAGAGATCACCTGTGGTGATAAGGCCGCCTTTACACCAAAATTTTACTTACTTCTTTTGTTTTTCTTTTTGTTTTTGTTATAATTGTTGTTGGTGTAATAAAGAATAAAATAAATAAATAAATAAATAAGAGATAGGAACTTTAAAAGAATACTATACACAGGTTATCGCCATCGACTCCGCGAAAAAAAGCCAATGAAGACCCAAAAAAAAACAAATAAACATAAGCATTATAACGTCGTATAATAATTTTGAACGAAGTAGAATAAAAAGTCATGTTTAGGTTCTTCGCTTTAGAGTGTAACCCTTCTAACAGCATATCAAGTAAACTAAAAGGTGCGACAAAATACATATAAAAGAATATATTTTATGAGAAATGTTTTACATTAGGTTTAGATGGAGATCTTTATCAAATATTATTGTATATTACACACAACAGTGACTTAAACTATGGAAACGGAAAGAGGGTATGCCCTCTTTCCGTATTATAATTTTTTTGTTTTTTTGTATCGTTAACTTTACATTGTGATACAGACGGTTACTTCCAACTAAGGTTAGGTGATGTTATGCGAGTTTTTTTTCTGTTTTATTTATTGTTACACTTAAAGTATAAATATACCTACACTTTATTTTGTTTTGGCTTTTTTCAATTGTAATTGGAATTATTATATACATTTTTAAAACAACATCGAAATGACGTAAATTTCTGAAGTCAGTGATTTCATAGTTTGTTTTTATTATGCTTTAAAACTAACTAAATTGTTTTTCTACACTTTCCATTTTTTAGTAATAACGATAAAAAAATATAACAAATTTTTACTCTTATCTAAGGATCTGTATCAACTCAATTTAAAAAAGAAGAACGGAGTGTCTTGGCATTAGGTTCTCTCATTAAGCCAGTCGCTTTAAACTGGTAATAAAAAAAAACTCTTGTACACCCTGTATTTATATACTGTATGAAATACTATGATAAAACGGACTAATAAACGGACCTTTTAACTAAACAGACGTTTCAATAAACACACATTACACTTTCGTTAAACTGTAATTGTAATACAAAGGATTGATTCTACATCCATCTTATAATAAACTAATAAACATTCAATAAGGAAACATTTTGGACTAACGAGGTAAAATAGGTTATGAATGTTCGTATGGGATTTCTATTAATTGGAATTAGAAGCATGAATGAACATTATTGTGATTACAGAATATTAAAAATGCAATTGCCCAGTCACTTCTACGAATTCTTCAAAGTAAAAAAATGATGGCTTAAACTCTATTAAAACAATGTGTAAGAACAGTAATACTTGTTAAAATATATTACGATAATCAGCTAAATACTTACATGGTTAAACGAAGATTTAAGTTGAGATCAAAATCTAACTAATGAAACACTGAATGTCCAACCGCGGTCCTTCCGAGTAATCGCGGCGTTTACAACGAACCCGCGCGTCCAATATGACGACGTTAAAATATCAAATATTGTCTTGCGAGCATCCTTCACGTTTTTTAATTAATAATGAATTTAAAAATCAGTCAATGTAAACGTATAAAATACACTACTTAACATAGATTGCAATGAAGACAGCCAAGTTAATTGAAAAACCGTAATAAAATTAATTAAAAAAAAAATTAAACTGATTTTATGATCGTACGTTTATAAAAATAGCCTATATAATGTAATATAGAATTTTATAGAACATGTAAAAACTCATTAACATTCTGTAATTAAAAAAAAACTATTAAATACTTTACATATTTCGCGACATGATCCGCGTAAGGTTAACGCGCGTGTTGTGCGCGTGGAGGCTGTACCGGTAATGAGGGGCGAGTGACTGGCACGCAAGTGTGGTGGCAAGTGGCAGTGGCAGGTGGTCAGTGGCGGTGATGGAACCTACCTGTCGACGAGGAGGGTCATGGTGCTGTGCAGAGCGGCGACCACGGCGCCGTCCTCGCCACCCTCCACATACATACACCGTACTACTACTGCATGTGCACACATATATTAATTTCCTTCCACCTAAGTAATGCTACATCTAGATATACATTTGATAATACTATAAGATGCTAAATAGTAATATTGTATATAATTGGGTTTTTTCAACATAAAAACATTATAGAAAATTGATCTTTTTATATTAATGGTAAAGATAATAAATATAATATATGTGTAAATAATATTAATTACAATACAGCAGCTATTAGATTTAATATAATAAACTACACTTGCAAAAATATCTAGTTACAAAAGCATAAAGTTATCATCACCTGTTATTTGTACCACAACAAAAATAATTAGTAAAAATATGAAAAACAATTAATATATGTAGTTAGTTACTATGATGTGTTACACCTACATAACAAACTACTACTGTAAGTTTAAAAGAGAAAATATTTGAATTTAAAGAAGATAACTGGGTTTTATTATCTTTGTTTAATCAAAATTTAAGTAATTTCTTCATACCACTGATAACATCTGAGAAGAGGTAAGTCAACAATAAACACTCAAACTAGGGCATTCTTTCCGTTTTGGGTTTACAGTTATTAATAAGTGTTTATTTACTAATACTTTTTTTTATTATTAAATTCTATTTAATGATAATACATTTTTAAAAGTTCTAACTATGTTTTGGTAGTATAGTTTTAGTTTTTCCTAACATTGTTTTTGTTTTTAACAGATTCTAATTCTACTTAAATTTAACTTATAGTTAAGGTTCAAGCCCTTTCCAATAAAGCAGTGCCAATAAATGATAAAAAAATGAAAATAGCTACCAACTGTGCAAAGTTCTGATGTATGCTTAGTGTCCACATAAAACTTTGTTAGCACCTGCAAGGTTGAAGAATCACTGTTGTAGCTAAACTTCATATTCATAACTTGCAATTGTAACATTGTGCAATTATAAAATAAATATCATAATTGTAAGCGTTTAAGCAATAAAGGCATTAAATTGAATAATCCTCACCTTGTACTATACATGATTGTATGTTGTTTTATTTCATTAATTTTATAAAAACTTATAAGAACCAATTATATTCATCGCTTCAACGTTATATAAATCCCACACGTGGAATCACTTTATAATTTGATTTCATTTTGTTCCAAAATAAATTAATTTAATATCTAAACAATCAAAACAGTCCTATTTCACATTAAGTAACGGGGTCAAAGGATCAAGAAATCGAAAAGTAAATTTACATCACTAACTAGAACACACTGACACTGACGTGACGTCAAATTATGACATTTCTCGAATTATGAGAATTTTGACATTAGATCTGTCAAAATCGATGACAGTGTACCATAGAGCACAAAAATGCACCTAACCCAGCTATGGCAAAGATATACTAAGATTTGCAAAATACTAAATAATAAATAATGATAAGCAGTCATTATTTTATTCATATCTCCACTAGTACGTTTTATAAATCGGGATAATAGGTACCAATAATTATTTTATATACCTACCGCATGTTTAACCGCTAATTATATTAATGTTACTGAACGCAAGTATCAAGTACAAAAAAGTATATTTCAAATCCGTCACTATCATGTTTGTATTTGAAATGCTCTCTATCGATTTTATACTTACCACGAAACAATTTTATTGGATTTGATGGAAAATTATTTACTTATAAAACATTTTATTTGTAATTTTATTTAAAATAGTTCTGAATGAATCTGAACTTTTAATTCGATAACTAGGTTTAACTAGCTCTTGTTTTTGTATGAAAATTAAACACAATAACATATGAACTTCCGTTTCTCGAATAGCAATTAGATCTATTTTTATTATGTTAAAGCATTAATAACAATATTATAATTTATAGAAAAAATATTTGAAAAATTCGTAATCTGTGTCAATTAGCAATATACTTTTTTAAAGGCAAATTTTATTTATTAGAATTAGGAAAAATACTTGTAAAGAAGATAAAAGCTTTATTCATTTGACTTTTATTAAACATCCAAAAGTGTAGCTTTACAAAATGTATGTATTTTAATTAATATTACATGTTATGACAATACTGATAATTGGTAATAATAATAAATGTGCTGAAGCCATCACTATAGAAGTGCTGCAGTGTACAACTGTATTTTAAGAATAAATTTATATAAACGTAAATAAGTATATAATTATTTTAATATTGTATTCAATTTTTTATCTACAATATACAAAAACTTAGATCTGCCATATAATAGAAACAGCTACATATAAAACTTATTTAGCAAATTGTTTAGAGGTTATATACTAGGTATTTTCTTTATCAATAGCAATAATTTAATTGTCACAGCTACAATAGAGTGTAAGCATACACAACGTCTGCATTACTTAACATATCCTATCGGGTCAAATAAAACGATACGAGATTGGTTCGACAGTTATTTTAATTTAAAATTTCAAAAAGCAAATACAATAATCTCCGCATGACTCGTCTCATAAAGCTTTACACGTAAAGTAGGTGTATCTTTATTAAATACAGTAATAATAAATATAACAAACAGTGAGTGAAACTCCGGCGCTAAAAGAACTGCGTGGTAAGGTGTTGCCCTCTCGCTCGCACTCTACTTGTCCTTCTCGCTCTCCGCCTTCCTGCCGATGGGCACGGCCGCTCGCACTCTGTAACCACCCCACATCAAATTAATATTAATTAAATACATTTAAAAAATAATATAAACTTACTTAGTAATAGTAATTGGTATATATATTATTTAGATTCATTTATTGCATACAAGTTATGTAACTTTAGTGGTCACATGATCATTTACGGTGTGTATAACAAGGTTCAACAATATAAAAACTCTTTCACAACTGAGTGACTAACTGACAGACAACATACAGCTGTAACTACTGGAAGCAAATATGAAATTTGGTGTTTATGTTATATAGGAGATTACTAAGAGAGGATAATTGTGAATTCCTATCTTATGTAAAAAAGTGTCTATTAAAGGATAATCAAAAATAGAAAAATGTGATCCAAGCACGTATTGCTGCGAGCCAAAGCTAGTAAATTATAAAAATATTTGAGGTCCCTCATGAAAATTTATATGAAGTTAAATGAATACAAACCGCACACGATAATTAGTGCCGATATATTCTCAATGAAACATATATAGTAATAGTGTACATACTTGGCGGAGATCTCGTTGATCTTGGCGCGCGCCAGCTCGAGGTTGGCGTCCACTTGCGCCTTGTTCATCTCGTACGCCTTCGGCAACGTGAACAGCGCTATCCACGCTGGAATACACACATTACATAAATATTAACTATTATATTTTGTTATACGTACACAATAAAAATAATATAAATAATTTACAAAAATATATGTACATATATATATAAATTTTGTAATGACATGGAATTGTATCATTTCACAAATATTAACAACCTAACAAAATGGCACAAGTTTACAATTAAGTTGATACTTCTTTCAACATATCTATTCTACGATCTGTACAAAAACTATTATATTTTAACATTAAACTGGCATCAAGACGTCTAAATACAGAAACAGGCAGCTACAAATCTAGATGCATTGCAATGTACCCGACTTTTTTGACATTTAGAAGAACTGAAGTATTATTTTTAGTGTTTATTATAATGTCGAATTGTCGTGGCGTAATAAGTGATTGCAAACAAAATAAGTTGCACCGTTTGAGTACCATCCAAAAAAATATATTTCAATAAAAACACAGATTCTTTACTAAACTATGGAAAAGACTGGTTACTTATAGTTATATAATGACCAACTTAGTCTTCACAAATTGTAGCTTTTTTGTTTTCTATTGTATAAACTATATTATTGTTACATTAAAATTCTTCCATCTTTACAGACTTTCCTATTTATAATATTACTTGGACAACAAAAAAATTATAATTCATACACTAATGATATATTAATGTAAATTCAGTTATTTTAAACGTAAGTGTATTAGATTCTAGACCATATTTGGAAACAGTTATGAGCAATAAACTGTATTGATGTGCTCCGCGAGTCGCGTCTCGTGTCGTGACTCGTGACCCACTTCGAGTTGAAAGTGAACTGCGAGTGGGGAGGTGAGTACCGACTACACTGAGGTATGATGTGAGTTCTATTTAAGTATCCACATGTAACAAACAATAAATAATAAAAAAGAAACAAAAGGCCCGGGATTATTTTATCATCTTCAATTACAGTAGAAGTAGACGACATGCATGGATGAAGGTGATAATTTACATTTTTGGATTTTCACATTTCTATTAATAAATGTGAATTTTAAGTAGATACTAACTCTTTTTTTTAATATTAACATATTTTAATATATAAATTATCTTATTAAATTTTTAATAAAAATTTCAATGTTAATACTTTCACATATTCAGTTTACTTTGTACTAGAGTACTACTTAACTATAATGCATTTTCCTATTTCAAATTAAAATAAGTAATTATAACAGTTTTGGTATAATATACAAAGCCGTCACCATTGCGACGCGCGCAATACTTTTTACTCCATCCAACGTACACTAGGTAGAATATAGCTATTTAAAAAATGTAGTCCACGGTAATTAAAACCGCACACACTTATATAAAATAAAATGTGTAACTATTACTCTCTATCGCACTTCCTTACGACACCCATATATTTACAGTTTAGTAGGAAGCAATGAGCACTCACCAAGTATGATAAGCGTGATGCCGTTGAAGCAGGCGCCGACGTAGGTGAGGCACCACAGCAGCACGCCGAACTTCAGCGAGTCCACCAGGTCCTCCACCAAGAACAGCCTGCAACACCACATACATACATACTTAGCTTCACGCTTTATTTCTAGCGAGGTAGTCAAAGAGAACGGAACGTCAAACGTTACCGTCCGTATACTTCTTTCGTTGTCAATACTTACCCCTAAATTTTTGCTATCGGTCAAGTAATATCAGCATTAATCTTTTGAACACCAAATAATTTACCACCGGTTCATTAATGTTAATACCTCCAGATCTGAAGGAAGAACCGGCGCAAGAAGCTCAGCGGGACTTTTTGGGTCTACACTCTATATAAATACAATTACTTAATTTTAACATATTCATATTTTGGCATTTTCTTTTGTAATATAAGGCAGTTACATAGGTTTTATCTGTATGTATATATTAAAAATAGGACTAGGGATACATAGCAACATATAGTATCTAACAAATTTAGTTTACACTATGCTGCATGCAATACAATGAAAGTAAATTGCATTTTAATGACAGATTTTTTTCAGTAACAAAACTGCAACAGACTAAAACATATAGTTATGTATTTATAAGTTACATATTTAGTTATGTCATTAACCATATATTACACATACATGTTGCTAAGACAGCGCGAATTTTACGCGTCAGCCAAAAGCTTGTAGTTTTTCATAGATTTTATAAAAGAAAAGAAGTAACTGTTGAGTTTTGTTGCCGGCTCTTCTCAGCAGAACTGCCTTCCGAGTCGATTGGTAACTTCCATTAGGACTGACACTCCTAAAATCTTTTGTAAATTGACGATTCAAAAGTGCTTGTAATATCCTATTTGAATAAAGAATATTTTGATTTTTTGATTTTTGTTTTTTATCTAACATACGTAATGTTACCTGCGCAACTCAGCAAGCGCGGCGTTAAGGTGCGCGGTGGCGCCGGCCGCCAGCGACTGTGCGCGCTCTGCCGGCACACTAATGTCTTTCTCCAGCAGCCATCTATAAACAATTTACAGTATTATACCACTTTCCTACGCACGTACACTAAGTAACTAAAGTGAATGGAAAATATGTATTCATCATCTCAAGAACCTACACAGTTGTACTTTTAGAAATTAGTTTGTTCTAAAAATATTCTAATAATTTTAATGTCATTAGTAAAATGTTGTACTCCGACGACGATGGCTGCAAGATACCGACGTGGCCCAGTTAGAAAGCTAGTCTGTGAAGCCGATGATTGTGGCTTCGATTATCAGTCGAGGAATGTCTTACATATTTAAGTAATTTTTATTTTAGCGATTTAATGACTTTTTTGTCATTTAGTTACTAAAATTCTAACTCTACTAAAATAAAACGTCTTTTACTTGGAAGTATATAGTTTAATTATCTCAACATAAAAACAATTATACTATTATGACATAATACTAAAACTGAACAAAACGTGACATTACCCACTCCGCCTGCAACTAACATGAATACCTTTGCTAATTGCATTCAACGCTAGAGACTGAACAAACACAAGTGTTCACTCATTACAGTTAAATAATTATATTTAATAAAGTAACAATATGAGTATATCCATTATATACATATTACATAAGATCTTTAATTATTTTTCTATTTCAATATTCATTCCACTTAGTAGGGTAGTCAAAGAGAAGCTTGCATTATAGTTAGTTCTCTTCTTTCCACCCGCATTAGAGTCATTCCGTGTTAAGTTGCGGAACTCAACACCGCGCTTTCTTTTACCAGAGCCGAGAAACGAGAATAATTAAAATATAATACCCTTGAGTGGCAGCGAACCCATAACTAATGGCGTCTTACAAGACACTGTCCCACTGCGCCTCGATGGATCTTTGTTACCTTTTACTTTTCTTACTGTACATAAGATTAGTGATAATATAAAAACAGTTGTTATTGAAGCCGAGCTTATTTTACCATACTTAGAAAACCTGTACAAATAGCTCTATATGGTATTTTAACTTACAGTCTACGCCTAGAAATAGTAACTTGATGACTTACTTGAAGGGATGTCCCTCATTAGTCTTCTGCACGGCCTGTAGCACGTTCTTGTATATGCGGAAGGCGACGGCGACGCAGAGCGCCAGCAGCGAGCTGTACGCAAGCACGGACACCACGGAGCAGCACGCGAGGGCCACCAGCAGCGCCAGGCCTGCGCCCAGCGCCGCGCCCGACCTTCCCGCCGACCGCCAGTAGATCAGCGATTCCACTGCAATACCACAACATATATATAAGTTTATTTAATATATATTTAAAGCTTTGTATATGATGATTCGCTAAACAGTACTAGTGAACAACTAGGCTCCTTCTTATCATCTCAGTGATCGGTGACAGTATTTAAAGTATATCAAAAACTAAATGCAATATTTATATATTTTCTTACTTGTTTGTATTAACAGTTTGATTCCCAAATAATATTTTAATTAAGACATATAATGACTTTCCTTCTGAGATCTGTCTATAATGCAAATGAAACGCAAGCTAATAGAGCGGAACACTCTCGGATAAAAAGTATGTACGTATGTGCGCTTGTTCATGATCAAATAAGTTATCATTTTAATTACTTTATTAATCAAATCCAACAAAAAGTGTAGTGCATAACTATATTAATGTTATATTATATATTCTTGCTTAACTCTGTGGAATTATATACTAATACATCTGTACCAGGCCAGAATACATATTCTGAACAAGATATATTTTTCAAGGCACGCATTTTTAAGTTCTATGAATAAATTTTCTTTTAATGTTTTGCTTAATTTTTTAGATTATTATTTATTTACCTCTATAAAAAAATTAGTCCTATTGAATATTAAATTGTATATGTAAGTTAAGTTATCAAACTATTCTCGCCTAATATTGATAAATGTTTAATATATATTTTATTATATATGTAGTGTTTAAGTAATGAATAACACGAGAACTGTGATGTTAAATCATAAGGGAATAACGCTCTAAAGCCTGAAATAGGCTCCGTCATAGCGGAGCGGCGCGGTGTCATCGCTAAAAGCGTCAACATACTATCGTATAAGGAATACGTTAAAAGCTACGAGTATGCTAATTATTTCGAAGGATAAAAGTGATTTCATTAATAAAATATCCTTTGCACCGTTTAACAAAAATATCATAACTCTACCAATACTTTCTTTAATCAAAGAATAAATAAATATGTATGTACTAAGATAGTTATCTCATTCACAGAAGATCATATAACTGAATGTAGCCCGGTTGCAGCCTCCAGTCACAGTGCACTGCACATTTCATTCAATATGGCTTATATTAAACCTATGACATCGTACAATCTGTTTGCAATATGAAGACTTTACAAGTATTAAGTTTTTAAGTTAAAAAATAAGTAAAATGGACAATATTTTCATAAATAATGACACAAACTACTCTACTAATAATGATAAAACAAAGCAGTTCTATATGAAAGTGACAAGCACTTACAAAACAAGTCCAACAATATGTTGTCTCGTCCACGTTAGCAGCCTCGAGAGCCCAAAGCTGCCTGATTATGACCCGTTTAGTACACACTGTGTGGCTTCAAAGGCAGTAAAGGAGATTCCAACACGATTTTCATTGATACTTGATTTATTATTTAGTTTTAAATACCTGGTCCTCGGGGCGGTAAGTCAGCGTACTGCGCGGCGTGTCGAGGCGACTGTTTGGGACGCGCCATGGCGGCAGAGTGGCGGGCTGGCGGCGAGCGGGGCTCCACGACCACATGGCCGGCTGCCACGCCGCTACCTTTCTACACACGTCACCTACCGGCTAGGTGCCCCACGCCGCGCCGCCGCCGCGGACAAGTGCACGGACGCGGAAGGAAGTGCCGGTGTCCACTTACATCGTAATCGCATAAACGCATATTGCGACCGGAATTAAATTACCCATCTATACGAGGAACGGGCGCGTTCGCCTCATAAGTATCGATTGTGTGACTCATATTGCATATATAGAAAGAATGAAGAAAAATTACTTTAAGATTTAATGTTAAGTAGGTACGTCTATGAATCGTCTTCGATGAATAAAATTGCGAACCGAATCTGTCATGTAACGTAATCGTTCTAATAAATAATATACGGTAAGCACAAATCATACAACATACTAATAAATGTAACAGTACCTTTAACTGACTAGATTTGCTAGAAATAAGTTATCTATTAAGTCTCAAAAAATTCAAAAGCGTTGCCAACCTATTCTATAAAAGCTTACGTATCAAAGAGTGACAGAGAAAAGAATGCAATCATAAAAGTAGTCATCGATAAGAATAAAGGTGAATATTCGTACGAAGTGATAACATTTGATCCACGCTGTGATAACAATGAGATAACGTACACAACTATAAAAAAAATAATGTAAATTCATCACCAAAAATAATTTCAAAAGTACTAAAAAATAAATTTATTTTAAGTACATTTGAAAAAGAATCAAATTATTTATATGGTAACTGTTTAAGAAATAACATACGCGTCAGGTAAGCTCATAGTAAACAGGTAATAGGTATGAATGAAACCTGCGAGCGAGTGCGACACGCACTGCGACGACTTAACGCCTCGTGACCGTAGACGCTTTCATGAACACCCGACGACTAAACCAGTTGTCGGCTCTCACGTTACGGAAACTGAAAGTACTCATTGGTATTTCGGGACACCGCACTGCACACCGGAGTAAAGGCATAACGCGAAGAGGTAGGTCAAGTGGCAATACGCCAAATCAATAAAATAAATGGAAAACTTTCAATGTCAAATTTAAAAAAATAAAGAAAAAAATTTTCGTTGTTTTATTACGGATTTTGTAATTAACTCGATCTAACATTGATACGTATCGATTAAACATAACTAATGACTAGCGATCTGTACTCTTCTTTCAATATAATTAAATACAACACTATACACTCAACACTATAAAGCTACGTACATCGATAATCTGCCAAGTTTCAATCATTAGATAACTGGTAAGTACCAATAGAATACACGACTGAATCAAAAATTTAAAGAACAGTTTTTATTGAAAAGATATCAGGCATAACTCGAGCGCTAGTCATTGCATCAATGGTACAATTTACTACATGAAAGTCAAACGTTGCCAAAATAAACAAGCAGGCGTTCACTGTCGAAGCTTTCTCACGTTGACGACACATTGGATAATTAATCATAAATGTATTTATTTCTTAATCGATGTCCATCATTCAAAAACAAAAAAATAGCACGTCGACCTATTTTAAAAGAGTATTATTTTATTAGGGACGGATATTTTGTATATTGGAACTAATAGACCTATATAATTTTCTTTGGGAGTCGTTGAATACTACACATTAAATAACATAGCGAAGTAGTAGTAGTCTGTTTGAGTCACACCAAGATGGTTAATGGAGTTACCAAACACCTCAAGACCTTAGGACTTCACTAATTGGAAAAAAACCACCTTAAATAGAGAGGAATGGATTAAAGCGTTAGAAGAGGCCCACAGAGGGCTGTATAACCACTTTTGATAATGTAATAATATAGTAAATTTATTAAAATATTCTCTCGTATTTCTTTCAGTAAACAAAAGGAATGCATTATGATTGATGCTATATGTACTTAATAATTAATATTTAATGTAATACATCTATTATCTACTAATACTCTTAAGTGGTCTTAAAGCAATTAGTTTACATTATTTATACTTAAAAACTTAATAGAATAAATACTCGTGAACCGTAAGTCAACAAACTCTCAACTACCAACGACCGCAGAGCAAAGGCCGGTCGATATACATACATACATACATGAGATAACTAATTGGTTATTATTTTTATTATTATAAATGCGGTAAAGATAATGACACAATATGTCGTAGTTCCATAAATGAAAATTAAATATGCACCGTAAAAAAATATATCCGCTCCGAATATTCGGGAAAATATTTGTATATGAATCTGTGTAGTCAGAGATATAAATTATTATTGATGTGTTTGTATTTTTTGTTTAGTATTTCATAAATTTGTTTTTAATTGTTATCTATTCGGAAAATGTTATTAATACAACATTAATAAAATTTTGACCGCCTTATTCTTCTTTTTAAAATCCTCATATTATATTTTTTTTGTTTTTTCATCGCATAGATAATTAAATATGTAGACTACATAGCCATAGTATAGACATAGTATAAGCGATGGGTTCTATCACAAAATATGACAAAGAAACAAATAAATAATCTAAAAAATAGTATTTTGTTTTTTATATGTGGCTGGTATAAAATATATTTATAAAAGTTAATTGAAAAGAAGAATGGCTTTATGGATTTAAAAAATAATATCGCCTAGGACCCTCTATGTACTCGTATAAACGATTTCGCATGGAGTGGCCTATACGTGATTTCAACGTGATTGACGTACAAAGAAAGAACACTTACAATATATACTCGTATATTTTGATTTTAGCTAAATTTTGTAATTTACTGTAACGTAATTTTTGAAATTTATATAAAGTTATATAAAGAATACTTGTTGAAGATAAAATGTTAGCTCTTAAATAAACAGTTGATAACGCCATGTTTATTTCTCATTAACCTGCACAAGGTTGCTGTTTTGCACTTGACATTTCAAACCTTTATTAAAACGTCCACTTTCGTGTTCTTTTTGTTCGTTGACAAATAACATATATATTCAAATTTGAAATATCCTAATATATTAGAATTTATATTACTTTAAGCTATCTTACGAGTGAGTTAGGTAGTTTTGTAAGTATATATTTATATTTTGTTTTTGTCTAGATATTTTGGATCAGTCTAAGCTTGGAATATTTATAATAAAGATGCTGCTAATCTTATCAATTCGACATTACATTTAGTTTTTATTTAGTAGTTATTTAAATCGAACGGTTGTTGATTATTTATTTTGTTATGTTTTTTCCTTGCAACTCTAATGACTTCTAGCGTCAGAAACCTTTTACCGACTTAATATATTTATGAGTGTGTCTAGTAATATGCAAACATTTTTACCTAATATACGTAATAGCCTCTTTTATATAACAACAAAGCTCTACGTCGCCAGTTTTTGGTATTCATTTTATAACAGAATAGCATTAATAATTAGATCAAATAAAGTTTTATTTTTTCTGTAGGTGACATTCTACAATGAATAGTTTCTGCAATAGGAAACTATCTGAAAGTTGATTCAAAAGGCCGTGTTCATGGAGCGTGCGGCCCGCACCGCACCGCACCACACCGCGTCGCCGCGAGTCACCCGATCGATAACTGACACTGCACCGTACTCCGGCCTCCGTAGCCTACATTCAAACTGAAATTCAGGACTTTGCGCTCATAGCCCACGTTACACGTAAAACGTATTAGTCACTAGTTTTTAGTTCAGACCTAATCAATAAGCGCTTTGTGTAAAGCTGTAGACGTCTAGCGAGCTATTGTCAATTATCTTCGGTCACTTTCGAACTGTTATTGTAACAGATTAATGTATAGAAAGTAAGCGAGTCATGTTCCACGAAACAATATTTCAGCTTGTTCTTTAAATCTACATTAAAAATTTCCTTTAATTTAGTCTGTGCCACGATGTCGAAATAAATATAATTATAACTTTTTAAATGCAAGGCAAAAGAAACTCATACAAAGCAAATATATTGACAAACTGCAGAATTACAAATAATAAAGTAAACTAAGCAATATAAATATGGCTGTGTGGATCAAATATAAAACTTCACACACTGCATAAAATAAATATAGAATATTTAAATAGGCACGACCGATGTATGTCGTCGGTCTCGTACCTATGAGTGAGTGACCGCTAGCAACGCTCTACACGTCTATTAATGCTTGGAATCCACATTTAACCGAAACATGGAAAATATTCGTCAGCCGCGTTTAAATCTCTCAGATGAAAATAGGCATTGAATAAAACACGACTCAAACAAACAGTGACGAGTCGGAGTCGGGAGTCAAAGCCGAATTACAAGCAGAAATACAATGAGACGCGTGCGATAAAAATATCGCTCGGCGCCTGGGACTAACCGCCACCGTCGCACGGCTACGAGGCGCGCGGCGCGTCCTACACCCATACACCCGTACTAAACTACATACCTTAGCCGTTAAGCGCTCTGAACCAAAGCGACTAATTAAAATAATAAACTATTAGAAAGTCCGAATAAGTTTAGTAAGTGCCTGACAAGCTTAAATAGTTTAAGTAAGATATGTTACATATTTTAATCGGTGAGTGCAGAAACAACGTAAGTCACAAAAAATGCGAAAATTCGTAATCGACTTAAACTAGCTGAGAAAGGCAAGATGCATGTTGTTTTTCTCCCTCCTGCAAAAGTTGCAAATTCGGATAAGTCCGGACGTAAGCGTTGTTTATGCACTCACTCTCACTCTTTTAAGAAATTATAATATTTTATAATGTTTTATTTATTAATATTTTTATTCCATAAAACTCCATGTATAATGTTGCTATGAAAACATATTGTATAAATTACTTTACGTTCATTGATTTACAAAAAAAATTCAAATGTACAATAATAAATTGATAAAGCATACTATTCACTCTTAAACTTCATAATCCACTTTCTTTGTAAATATACATTCAAATCTTTATTACATTACGCACCTCTAAATTATCAAACGAAGTTTTTCAATTACTATACGTATTTCAATACGTCTACATCTTCTATCTAAGAGGAAAAGTTATTGTGAAAAAATCGTACTATCTTCTAATATTGTTACCTCAATGTTATCTGTTAACACACATATACTTATAACATATAAAATTTCCATAAGTCTTATCAATCAAAGATATTAAATTAATAAACAGTTACTTTGCATATTTTCAATTTTTTTCGTATAGCTAGGGCAGAGACAACCAAGTGGGCTGTTCTCTATTCCTCTCTTTATATATTTATATGCACAAAATATATAAGCCTGCGCAAATACTAGCAATTAGGTTGTCAAATAAAGTATCTCATAATTATTGTTAGCAGAGTAATCTACTTATAACACGATAGCTTGTCACGTGGCGCACTTCTAAGTAGATTACGAAATGTGCAACATGATAACAATGTTTTCTAGAACTATTTGGATGATTTTTGATTTGTTTAAGTTTTACACATTTTTAGGAACATTTTAGATACTTGTTTTTTAAACGACTTTGAAATATATGCTGGATCTACAAATTGTTATAATATATTAGCCGAATTGGGTTGAGACCGAACCAGACTACTATCAATTTTTATTATATTTTAAATTTTAATAACTGTATTTCTTGTGTAGTTCAAAAGCAAAGAAATAACAAGGACATGATTTCTTCATCACTTTTACTCAATTTTTTTTTTCAACGCATTGATTTACAATATGTTACGCGAAAACAAAAAATCATATATTCACGAACGAACCAACAAAAATAAAGGGGAAAACTATTTGCAATATAAAAAGTATAAGTTTTATTCAGAGGAATTACGTCTTGTATTTTTAAACCTCAAAAAACCTGTATTGAAGTAATTCGCAGAAGAGTCACAAAATCGCAGCGGATATAGATACTTTTTGAAACTTTTTATAGCACATGTCACTGCACCAGTCGATAATGTAACTATATTAAAATTCATCACATATTATGTTGAAAATAATTATTTTATATTTTTTGCACAAATAAATCATTTTATGGAATGTGATACCCGCACATATAGCAATTAATAGCGAAATACAAAAAAGAAAATTCGGTGTCAACGGTGATTTTAATAAAAAGTACGTACATACATACATTATTGTTGTTCGTGGGAAAGTTTTATAAAAATCTATGTAATTGTACTATAGCCCTCAACAAGTTTCGTAGTCTAGTAAATAATGTAATCAGTGGAATCGGTATCGATGTTAGACGCTATCTAAGAGTACCTATGTGTGCATTGCGACATTTAGGCAAACGATAATGACACACGGAAAAGGGGCTATCTGCGGCGCGCTCTAGACTCACTACTCCCTAGTCGTCGATACTGGTATGGATACGTATGAATCTATTACTCAAATATTATTCTTTATACTGTATGTATATTTACATTCCCAATAAATTAAAATAAATATAAATAAGTACTTTTATTTACCTTACTGTTATCTAATTTCTTTAAAAAAAATTCGAAGAATTTTTTTTCTACAAAAAATTAAAACAAAAAGTTATGCATAAAAATAAACGTATGAAAACATATAATAAATTTTCCCTAGTGTTTGCCGCATATGATGTCATACACCGTACAAGTAACACATGTGACATCATATACTGTAAAACGTTCCCATGCTTTCTATAGATAACTCCTACGGGCATAAGGAACAAAATTTGAAAAGATATAGACGAACTACTACTACTATTCTATTAGGCTGGAACCTAGTTCGGATATCAGACAGCTCGTTACCTAACTTTAGTTATATTCAAAACCAAAACATGTACTATGTTAAATATGTATTGGGTTGGGGAATAAGTTTGTTTCCAGTTTGGCAAAGGGTAAATATTCATTCGATAGAACTATCTGCTCTACAAATCTATGTTACTTGTATTTTTGAGTAATTTATTTCTTTATTAGTTTGGAGGCTTTGAAATAGAATACCCAGGAGGCATAAATCAACATTTTTGACAGCTACTCTTCTGTGGTTTTCATCAAGTCAAAAAACTGCCGAAGCAGCCCGGGACATTTGCAACGTGTATAGAAGTGTCATAGGCGAGTCTACAGCACGGTAATAGTTTTCAAGGTTCAAAAATGGCGACCTAGACATCGATGACACACCCTGCAGCGAAAGGCCTTCTGAATTCGATAAAGAACGTATTAAATCACTTTTGAAGGAGAACGGTCGCCAAATAGTCGTGAATTAGCGGAAAAAATAAAGTGCGATCATAAAACGATTCTCAATCATCTTCATTCAACGAAATTTACTAAAAAATTGGAAGCCTGATTGCCATACGAGCTCAACGAAAAACACAAAGAAAGTAGACTTCAAATTGCTTCTCAGCATCTCGCCCGCCATCGAGCAGCACGTCAACAAAGAACTCTATTGCCCTGCTACACCACGTGAAAGTGAAAGTCGCTATTTGACTGAAAAGACCTGATCGACATGGCTAAACCATACTCCTTATCATACCCATGTTGCACAAGTCGTCAAAGCGTAAGTCCAAGAGCTCGAATGAGAGGTTCTTCAGCATCCACCGTAATCTCCGGACCTTGCTCCGACCGATTACCATCTTTCCCGCTCTTTGTCAAACCGTATGGAAGGTGTTACCTTCGATAGCGAAAAAATCCTTAAAAACTAGCTCAAGAACTTCTTTGATACCAGACTACACGATTTTTGGCGAAACAGCATGGACAAATTCGTCGGGAAGTGGGAAGAGGTTGTAAACAGTACGGGCGTATATATAATTTATTTATTGGTATAATTATTGTTTATGGTAAAACAAAAGTCTTCGGTAAAAATGCTACGAACTTATTCCCCAACCTATTACTATGTATATGTATGTGTTAACATACAGTCAAATGAGAATATTGTGTTCATATGCAAAAAAAAATTAGAAATTATTTTTACGATAATTTAATTAGTAATATTGATAATATTTAAAATTTATTTGGTTAATCTCATAATAAAATTGTACGAATTTTTTAATAGAAAATAAAATTAAGTATTTAAGTCAGTCCTTCTTATATGTATAGTAATCAATAAAAATCTAGAGGTTAATAAAAATAGACTATTAATTACATAAAATTCAAAAATTGGTCTTTTTTAGAATAATAAATAAATGTGTATGCACTTTAACATTTAGTGAGCAAAGGTGTGCAACACATGGAAGTTCTCGATATTACTAGTGTAATTCAAACAACCTTGCCTTGCAATCAGATACCTAGCTGTAATGAATTCATTATTATGTTTTGATGTATGTTCTTTTTACAGCATACTATTAAGTATATTTGGTTTATATTTAAAACCAAATCAAAGTAAAGCATAAGAGCTAATATAATAAACGTCTACTATGCAAGTATCTTTGAAATATTGTATACGACAAATTAAAATGATTGAACGATTTTTTGTCGCCTATTCATTGATAAACTGGTAATTATCGTCATTTTAAAGAAATAATTGGGATTTTCGTAATTATTCTATTTGACCACATTTATTATTTTTTTATGGAGACTGTAGTGAAGACACAAAAAATAACATCTGATGTCGACACTAAGTAAGAAGTTACAAAAAGTATCTATATCCGATGAATACCGTGAGGTCAAGTTACTTTATAATAAAACAATGAAGTTATTGTTGCGAACAAAAAAGTGGCGACAGCAGTAAGTCTGCCGCAGAGTAATGAGCCTTATTCTCACTCACTAGCGATAAAATTCACGTAAAACAAGGAAGGAGACCGACCAGCAAATAAGATATCACATTTCCGTAATGCTAGAAGCCGGAAAACAAAAACTGCAAAGTGCCTACAGTAAGAAGCCTCAATGTATTGAATGAATTGCATTTAAAAAATGTTGACCATGATAGTATCGGTATCGACGGTAACAATCTAATTTCATTAGTCTACTTCAAATTATTGATTTACAAGGACTTGGCCAAGCCATGACTAAGTGTGAATTATATTACACTATGAAAGATGAGCAAATTTATTACAATTGAAAATATAGTTTTATAAAGTATTTGGAACTAAAGTAACGTCAGCAGAATAGTTAAACACAAGATTCCTGAGCCCATCGTGATTAAGTCCATACAGACACACTTCAATGTCGCTAAGAATGATGCTAATTTCATCTTGGCAGATGGCATGCGGAGTGACGGGCAGCCCGCAGTCCGCACTCCGCAGCCGGCTGCCATTCTATGTTTCGCCGCTAATCTGACTCCGTCACACCATGACTGCCACTACCTACAGACTGTCCGAGGTCTCGATACTATCTGTCTACTCGTAACTAACTACTAACTAAAATAGGTAAATTACCTACCACCTTCGCATATGCTCGATGTGTTAAGAATATTTGAGTGCCGAAACGATTTTAGCTAGAATCACCATAAAATGATTACATTACGCTGTGTGTAAAATCGTTAAGTTATTGACATAAAAATCTATGTGGCTGTAGCTAGTTGCCACAAATAAAATAAATTTCAAAATATTGTACATAGATATAGCAATAAAAGTATGTTAGTAAAACAAGATGCAGATGAGCATTAATCAAGTGCTTTGTCTATGTCACGCAGCGATTAATTAGCGTTCGTTGTGACGAGCAGCAAATAAAAGTGAAGTTAGCG
The DNA here is from genome assembly GCA_033558755.1 of Philaethria dido. NCBI lineage: Eukaryota > Metazoa > Arthropoda > Insecta > Lepidoptera > Nymphalidae > Philaethria > Philaethria dido. The sequence continues at coordinate 119,672 of JAKGSA010000891.1, forward strand.
ATGCAATTAGAACGACCACATCGACTCTGACAGGTATTATTATTGTCTGAGCTCGACTTGTGTAAGTACTCAGTGATGGGTTCGCGTGAGGAGCGCGTCCACGCCGACCGTCCGCGTTCTGCCTGACCTACCTACCCGAAGGACTCGCTGGGCTGACCGACCCCGCGACACGATCGATAGCTCCTACATTGTAGGGACTGTACTTGTGTTGCATCGGTAACACTGAGCTACTAGCTTACGACACCGAGTCCTCCACCAAGGTGCACGGCGCACGGGGCGCCACCCGCCGCCTTGCGTTAAAGCGTCAACTGCACGCCACCCGCCTTCACTCACCTTCGGGGTGTAGCCTTTGCGGGTCGAACCAAGCATCTGCAAGAGAGGAGTGCGCGTTAGCGGGTTAGTCGCGACAGGAGAGACAAGCGCGCCAAGCGAAGCCTGCGCCGGCACTTACGTGGGTCGAGCACGCTGCAGAGGGAGGGTCCGGAGTCAGCCATCCTGCTACTTTACGTAATATAGAAATAAACCGGAAGCGGCGGACAGTGCGCGCGCCGCGCCCGACACTCGCGTCGATACTGGCGGCCGCGGCGCAGCGCCCTCCCCCACCTCCCCCTACTCCCCGTGCGCCCGGTGGCGCGCATGCGCGTCGCTTGCGCGCCTGCGCCCACACTGCGCACCTTCCACCCAACATCACCATCATTACCACCACCACCACCACAATGTATACCACCGATCCACATACCACACACTTCAAGCTGACAGACGACACCGGCGCAGACTTACAATATTAATTAAGGATCAAGCATACAGCATACTAGCCAAGTACCAAGCCCACATTCCCATCACCATATTATAACGTTTTAAAAATATACTTTGCATAATATACATTTTTAAAATAGTAAGTTTACTTACAACATATTATCTTATCATGCATAAATATTTGTTATCAGTAGCATAGGTTAGATCACAGATGATGCACAAATGAGACTTTCCCTACTTCTTAGTATTACTAGCTAATAGCTATAGACAGATGTAATGTACTATAATATAGCAATAACATATCAATATAAAAATGTCCATCAACTTACGCAATAATAAAAAAAATAGGTTAATTATTCTTTACAATATAAGTGTATATTGTAAAGAATGGACGAGAGCTTTAGCCGAAGATACTGCACTGCGAATCCGCATCTTTACGTAATCTTGAAAAGTTGACATCATCTTACAATGAACATTAGTTATACAACTTAAGCTGGAATAGTACAAATCCCTGCTTAGATTTTTTTAAATATGTAAAATTTCTAAAAGAAAAAAAAATAAAATATAGAATGTACACGCGCGTTTTTGTACAATTACGTATTTGTAACAATAAATAAGTAGGAAGTGCTGAGAGTGAATCATGAAACAACTTAAGTTCCATACAATAGTGACCTTGGTTTAAAATTATCACGTGGGCATAACGACGACACGGCTCGCCAAGTTCAAGGATACAGCGAGTGGCAACACAACAACTTGCTAACTCCTGAAAATAATCGTAACTGATAGTTTAAGTTTTTACTTTACGTTAGGCTTCCTCGCTCCTATAGTAGCGATCATTTAAGCTTATGAGTAAATAAAAATATACAGTTTAATTTTAATAAGGGAATATAAATATTCAAAACAGCGGTTTTACGCTTTAAACGTACAGTTTAACAGAGTAGTCAGAGAGGATCTATTATCAAGACGCACAGTTTTCTACTCTAAGTCTTAAATCGAGACATTTTGAACACACAATGTCTCACTCAACAGAATGTCCACAGAGTGGGCATCAAACTCATAATCGATTGTGATTACAGTCAGACTCTGTCCGACTGCATCTTTGTAATCGTGGCTTCAATTTTGATGAGCTTCATAATCTGGTCATTGAAAATATGACTACTTAAATTTCAACAAGTATCACTCATACATTTAATAATGTCTAGATTTTTTAAATATTAATAATCAATGGTATTAGGAATCTTTTATACTGCAATTGATTCGTCTGGAATAACATGCAAAAAAGTCACAATACACATATACACGTATTCGATTTGATGAAGGCAAGTAAGTACGATAGATAGCTACTTAACTACCTACATGGATACCGTCACCGGTGAGCGGTGACTCACAGTTCCCCATCATGGACAAGTCACACTCAGCCTTATTGCGCAGTATTTCATTACTAAATATCAGATTTTCTAATGCCTTCGATCAATTATATTATACAGAACAATGGAATTTCCAGGAGAGTCGAAAAATGACAATTTGTTGTATGTATTTGTAACGTTTTTCTTACATTATCTTATATGCGTTAATCTATTTACAATTTATTCAACGTGGTGCACTATTTTTTATTTATGATTACATCATTTAAAAATATTAAAATTTCATTATTTTAATGGGAGTGTACTCGTTAGTCTTCTCAACGTCGTGAGATCCAGCAAGTGTGCTATACAATAGAGTAGTCTATTAATTAAGTCGGACAATACGTATCTCGGAATAGACTGAACACTGCAAGCAACAAATCAAACAATGCATCGTCGAACAAAAAGCGCGTGTGCACCGACAGTGACGGCCGACGGGACGGGACGGGACCACGGCTGGTTAAAAATATAATCGGTCGCGAGCCGCGCGTGACGTCAGCGCACCTGCACCGCACCGCACCGACCGCCACTGTCTCCATACTTAATGGGACATTACTTCATGATCGACCGCCTTCTTCGACAAGCGTGACTACCTCGATCCTTTTATAGTTTCACTATACGCTAATATGCGAGCGATTTCAATCATAAACAAACTAAGTTATCAGAATTGTTATTTCAAATTCAAGTTTTTAAGTATTTACTTAATTTGAATGTCGGTCAAATTAAAACAAACGTATATTTTACTACCTCAACTAACAAACTACTTGGGTAAGCATCGGAGTGAGTCATGATCGACGACACATTAGACGATAACTCAACGCTTGCATAATGTTCAAAGACAAAGTACACAAATCTTATTGTGCCATCATAAATATTTATAACATGGAAATTTTACGGCACGATTAAACTCTTTCTTGCTCTAATTGACTGCTCGTGGCACTACACTGTTAAGTTCTCTATAAAAGTTTCTCTTTCTTTTATAGCATTATATATGGACAGGTGTCTCGCACATGGTAACTATCCCCATGTCTACTTCTATAAAAACAGTTTCTTAAGTTCATCAACGCACTAAAATGTTTGTTTTTCCTTTATCATTTTATTTCCAAATGCAATTACTGATTGATATTTAAATTGTGGACAAGTAAGAATACAATATTAACGCCACCCTCGCCGCAAGTTGCCAGCGAGTGATAAAACCTACAATAAAATTTCCCAATGAGTCATGTCATATTTGTAACTCTGCCAACACTATCATTTCAACCCCCTGTTCATGTTCCCCGATACTGACCCTAATCTTATTTAATACATAATTGCAAAATTTTGAACAAAGTAATATAAATTTTGCAGTTTTTTTTAAATAAATATGACAAAAAAATGTCCGTGTTATGTGATAAAAAACTTAAGACTATTATTATAGCAAAGATAACAAGATAAATGGTACTAGCAATAAGCTAAGTTTAACGTGTATTATTCAATTACACTTGCAGTATTTACATTCTAAGTTGATGTACATGAAGGCAACATGAGGCCGTGATCGGCGGCGGCGACAGCTAGGCCCTAGGAGACAGTGTGTCTGTAAGCAGTACAGCGGCGCGGCGCGCATGGATTATCGATCTGCCGCGAGCCCGCCCTCACCCGACATCACAACTTATGCCTAATATGTCTGGCTTTTTCCGAAACATACTAAAGCAGCAACGAGAACACTTTTTCAGGTTTTCTTCGCATTTAGGTATTTCCAGAGTAATATGCAAGAAGCAAAAAATATGCAATATTGAAAATAAACAAAAATAACATGAAACATTCTAAATATTCAGAGTAATATACAAAACGATATAACATTATAAAATGAAAGCACGACCCCGAGCCGATCTAAAAACGATTAACAAAAGTAATTAAGTACTTTTTAATCTTAATGACAATGGTTGTTCACACAATGAGATAAACGGCGAAAACTCTTTGTTCTCAGGAGTAAATAATGTACGACTTAAAGCGCTGTGAATATAGTAAATATAAAGGGTACAATGTGACATATTCGAAAAACTACCGCATGAACTGGGTCAACTCTGTTCAAGCCCCGCACGAGTGTCATTAAACATGTAGACCTGACTAAGCATATTTGGATCGCGCTTGTCTTCACTCGGCTAATATTTTTTTATGTGTGAAATATTTTCATTAATATTAGGTTAAATATTCATTTCGTAGACTTATATAGAGGTTGTAGAAATAATAATATTAATTTCCATATACTGAACGATTGCCGCGCACGAGGTCGTACCGGTCGAATGAAACGACTGAATAAAAATAAAATGAACTTTAATATTAAACTCATACAAAAATATATCATTGGCAAATGACGAAACGAATGTGAACCAAAGTGTATTTATATGAGTTTTGAAAATTTGACTTCCGCAGCCACCGAACACGGATCGAATTGAGAGAAGAGCCGTTCAGAGCCGGTGATATAAGCTCAGTTGACGTAATAGTGAACTAATGGCAGCTGTGCATAAACTGAGCTATAACAAAATGTTAAGCATTTGAATCCAATACGACTGGAACACTGTCTTTAAAAATATTTATTATATTGAACATTGCTAACGAAGTTTTTATTTATTTTAATGCTCTTTGATAGTCATTTAAGCCCTATGAGCTTGACAGTAACAGACACGGCTGACTCACCTGTATCTCCTCCTTTGACGGATCCCATGCTCGTGATGAATTAGACTTAATTTTAAAACACTAAAACTTGTGGTATCTTTATCCCGCAAAGGCCACTATTTAAGTAAGTAAAAATGAACACAGCAGGCACTCGATATACGTGCTAAATGTCAGACGTGAGCTCACCACTGAGAATTTTTCACTTATGAGTGAAGCGCGCTTACCGCTACGGAACCACTGCTAAATTTAGCAGTGCAACCATCATATGTATGTATTTGTATACATATCTCTGCGTCACTTTAAAGGAAAATCTCAGCGACGTATACTGTTCCTATAGTAGTAGTCCTTGGGACGTGTGTTCCTGGCGCTGAGAGTGCTACGTGACCTTACCGTGCCTTAACCGACGTGACCCGGCCGCCACTTACATTTCCAAATCGTGCTTAATAATGTTGCATTCCCTTTTTGTATGTGGCTGTAAGCAATTTTAATCTGTTTGATACTTTTAGGCGCTATTTACAGTTTTATCGCAGACTCTATAGGCATCACTTGTCATGGTAAACTCTACGATAAGATAACGAGCTCGTTATCTCTTTTTCGCAAACGATAGAATGCGGTATCCTTTTAATGGCAATGAGAAAATAAGACAAAACTCATATAATTTATAATTGTACAAATTACAATACGGATCACTGGCATGCTTGTGCCACATTCGATGAGTTCACCGAAATTATAATAATAGCCATGTCATACTTTAACTTGTTGAAAAGGCGTGAAAAACTAAGTTAGTTTCTTTAGCTGTCACACTCTAGTGCACCCATATAAGATTTAAATTTGATATTAAAATAGAGAATTAGAGTTTTTATGAGGTTACATATTACGGATTGGTTTTGTTTAGATGCAATTGTTTGTCGGACATCCTTTCCTTCGAGTGAGAGGTGCTTTCAGTGGATGCCGTTAGACGCGCGGCGGCTGCTGCGGTCAACGCTCTTGCCGCTTGGCCTGCGCCGCCACCGCTGCAGGCGCGCCGCCGCCGCCACCGCCCACCTACCCCTCGCAAGTCGCACCAATCATTGTGCACTTTATTCTTTTGTTACTGACTACATGATATAAGTGGTTGCGAACTCTCGCATTATAATATGTAAATACTAAAGAAAGTAGGCAGTCATCTCATTTATACATTATCCATTGACGACTACTGACGAAATATTTCCTCAAAGAAAAATTTGTCTGACTCATTCATAGTATGATTTTCTAGTATACTAAACTTTTACCTTGAATATTCATATAAACTTCCGAAATCGAACGACGAACATCGCACTCATGTTCAAAAATAGTTCCGCTTGTTACTTATTACTTCAAATTCAAACTTCTCTTCATTCAAACTTCCATGTGGAAATAAAAAATATAAAAGTCGCATTGTGATGTAATGCGACAGAATTCATAAATAATCGAAAATAACGTGTAATAAATAGCTCTTACAATTATAATAAAATAAGCAAATCTTACCGAGTCCCATCTGGCAGAAGATAACCTCCGCCTCGATCACATGTGCGACAGCGGTGCGCTGCTCCGGCTTGCTATCGATTGGCGCAACCTTGGTGCTGGGAGGCTCCGGTTTCGGCTGCACGGGGGCGGGCGCGGGCGCGGCCACATGGGGCTTAGCCTGTGACTGAGGTTCAGGTTTTTGTTCCGCAGGCTTGGGCGGCGCCACGCTTTCAGGTTTCAGCTCAGGCTTAGAATCGACGACTGGGACAGGAGGTATAGCGAGAGGCGCCGCCGGGGCGGGGGCCAGCACTGGCGTGGGATCAGGAATGACGGGTGCGGGTGGTTCAGGAGCTGGTGCGCTCTGTTTTAAAGGTTCCGGTCGATGAAGCGGCGATTCACCTGCGGTGTCGGCATCCGACTCGCTGTCGGTAAACTTGTCAGCTAAATGATCAGCTTTGTCGGTAACAGAGGGAGCACGAGGCGAGTCTACGAATTCGTCACGTTCCATATCGAGAAAGCTTTGTGTGGCGTGTCTCGCAGCACCGTGTGCACTATGCAGCGGCGACTCCTCGGGCTCGTCGCGTTTGCCCTCACGGTCCAAGTGTTCGAAGTCGTCAGTAGAGTCCTGCTCGCGCTTCATGGCTGGGGCCGGCTGCGGCACGAGGACATCCGGACCCGCGCCGTCTCCGCTCGCGAGACTTCCTAATAAATTATCGGCGCTATCCATATTTAATACGAGATAAATGTATAAAATAAGACTAGAGGAAAGTAATCGATAGTGGGTGCGGTAGCACGAACTAGATAGGATTGAGTTCGGAAGGGTCCTGTCGTGCCTCCTCGTAGTGTCGGACTGAGGTGTGCACTGCGCGCCGCTTGCCGCTGCACGACGTCACTCAGCACGACAGCGGACAAACGGTATTACTCATCGCATACGACCCAGCCCGTGCAATGGAGCGAGGGTGGCGCTACGTGCCGCCTAATTTTTAAATTTTATCAAAAGGAGCAAATAACAGAATTGATTTTTTTTTGGTGTTAAATTATATTCCAGCCTAAATATTTCAACAAATTATAGTTCACGACATAAGTCCAACCGTGCGCGAGCTCCGGAAAAAAATAGTAAGAAAATTTAGAAATTATTGACAAGTTTCAGCAGCAGGACTGCTTTACCGACAATGTTGTATGTCACATTCACTACCAAGTATGGTCTAAACAACTTTACACTTACGTTATAATTGTTAATGCTTTTAAAAATAGATTAATTCTTATTAATCTATATATAAATAATAAATTTTAAATTACCTTATAAAATTCGTGCAAGTAAATGAAGAGATTATATATTTTTTAGTTACTTTTACTGTTTTATTTTATGTTACTATTTAATTTTACCGACCATATAAATAGTAATAGTTATTAAAATTTAAAGACGATGAAAATAAATATAACAACATATAAATAAATACTCTTTCTTTATTTATGCAAAATCGATTTTATTATCGATTCCTTTCTTTAGTGATCGTGTAACGATTTAACTCCATTTAATCTATTATTGTATTCAAAAAGATTTGCAGAAATCTGGGCTTGGTGTACCTTTTCCACTTTTTCCACATCCTTAACATTGTTCTCTGTGATATTTAATGCTATGCTTTGCACAAAAGTTTATGATCCAGTGTCATCAAAAACGAGAAACGGAATTCTTCTAAGAGAATAGAGCGTCTTAACACTAAGTTCTCAGGTTCCCTCAGTCCACTCTGCTATATGCGGAATACAGCATGAAGCTAAAAACCAATCAAAAAAAATATTATCTTTTTTCCTACGATTCATTCTCATATTATAAAGAAAATAACAATATCTTTATTTCCGTCTTTTTTATCTAATATCAACCACTATAACGAAACTTCTTTAACGAATGATGTGTGGTTAGTTACATTAATTGACTAATCGATTAAGAATTTGACACAGCTGACGATACATCGATGTTACGTCCTATACTTCATACATCAGTTACTAAGCTTTGGCAGCCAAATGACAGTATTGTCGGTAAAGCAGTATTATACTTATTACTTTAGGCGCTGCAATGCTTTAATGCAGCATTTTTAAAATGTATTAAGAAAACTATTTCCTAGTAACAGCGTAGCTAACGCTTTCTGCTCATCGCGAAATCTATATTCGATAAGCATGGCGGCCGCTGAAGTGATCGGTTGTGTACAGCTCAATGAAACCGACTCGAAAACAAAAAAAATAAAATGTAATGAGAATGGGATAGATGAAAAAAGTGTTAATGGAAAAATTCATCACCATAAAAATGGCTATGCTAAATCAACGCACATTAGTAATGGTGTGTCTGTAAGTAGTATATTTAAATTTCTTTTTAATTCTGTTTCACTGCTGTGCACTTTCGCCATACATTGAGTGTGCCAAGTAAGAGATATTCCTGATAGCAAGGCGGCTGTCGAGGGCTGACATGCCCCATTAGCAACTTAGCACACTGACCGACTCAAGGGTGCTTTTCATTAGGTTTTTGTAAGAATAGTTGCCAAGGCCACACCAATAATGTTCATTGCCGACAAGATGATAACCAGTTTAGTATTGTAATCTATTTTAAAAAATCACGATATCATTACTTTAATATTTTTTTTAAGAATAAAACAATTATTTTTACTTGTGTAGCTGGATTTTTAAGTATATTATTATATAAAATCTTAAAATATATTATAACAAAATTTATGGTAAGTGTAAGAAAATAGATATGACAATTATGATTTATTGAATTTGGACTTGCATTATCGTTGCCTCATGAACTTTACTAAATATAAAAAGATATACTTTAAAGGATTGCTGTTAAGTAATACTATAGAGGTACATACACACATCCAAATACTTAATCAACTTTATAATAGCTTGAATTGTAAAATTTTCAGTGACTGAAATATGGGACAATTGAATAATATTCATGAAATTGCTTGGCCTTTTCATTTTTCACTATACAATCTCTTTTTCATACACTGCCATTAATGAATTACAAAAAAAAGACATATATATATATATATATATATATATATATATATAGATTTAGTCAGAAAAAGTTTAAAAATAACTTAACTTTAGGAATATGGTAGCCAAATAACATTAAATTGGGTAATGTTATTGATACAATTTACTTTTGTGTCACATTCAATCCATTATATTAATTAATTTATACAATATACATAGTGACAATGTATAACCAGAATTAATCTACAAGTCTTAATCCCTCAACTATTGCAAATTTTTGAAAACTATGCCTCTGTGGCACACAAAATGTAATGTAAATAATATTATAGTGGTTAATTAAAAATCAAACTAATTCACTTTTTTTCATATTGTTACTAAAGTTGCAGCTGCCGAATTAAAGTAATAAGTAAAAGCTTATTGTATCATTTAAATAAATTAGTAATGAATTTTATTCAATTATTGTTATTGTATATATACATAAAATATTAGAAATATATGCATTCATGTTTTTAAGCAGTTGTCATCTCTTTCCACACTACATCTGTAACTTTCTCTTTGTAGTTATATTCAAAATTATTATATTATACACATGTAAATATGATAGTGCCCTTGTAGGCATAATCTAAAATATAAGTAATTATTATCTTCTGCATTACACACATACATGAATATTTAAAAGCAACTTTATATCACCATCAAAATAAAGTGGCCTAACTCAGATATTTTAAAATGTATACAATCTTAGACTAAAGCTATTTATACTCCAATTTTAGCAAAATTACATAAGATTTGGTATAGCTCACTTTCATTTTCGGTGTACAGTATATTGTTCAAAAAAATCAAAGTTTATTCATAATTTTTAAGTGATGGAATGTATGATTGTATACATTCCATACATACATACATACATACATAGAGACATTCCAGCGGTTTTCTTGCTCATTTAAGTGTATTTTCTTTTGGAATGTCAACATGTACTGAAAATAGATGTAATAAATATTCAAAAGTAGGTGGTGGCCATTATTCTTTATACAATAAAATTAATATAATTTCTTTTTTAATACTAACACATTATAATTAACTGATTCTGATAAACCTTGAAGTAGTCTCATTTATATAGTGATAAAAATTCTCACTTGAATCATCATCATCTATAACATATTTTCTGGTAAACAGTTATTCTCCAGACAATAATATTTAGAAAATTTCTAGGTGCATGGAAAGATTATGTTTAAAATTGTCACATAAAAGATTTGCTTCAGTCATTAATGTAACATTTTAGCCATGATTTTACTGTAATAAGTACTTCAATTTATCACAAATATAAGGTGTCTGATGGTGCTTATAGAATTAGTTACTCAGCGTAAAATTCAACCACTGGTAACAAACTTTGTGACATTATTTTTTGTTAAAATACCAATCAATCGAGAAGCTGTATACTACCTACAAGATTTTATTTTAAATAGCTAAAATTATTGAAGGAAACTTGAACATTACTTAAACGAGCGATAATATACGGTCAAAGTGATGCATAACTAACTAGACACTTGTTTGTCATTTGTAAGACAGTAAGAATATCCTTATAGGTTTACGTAATAAGTATTAGTTGTTTTTCCCATACGGTGTAACTTCCAATAAAATTTCCTTATTTTTATCTGGCTGTTTCCCACCGCCGCGCCGTGCCGCGACGCGCTGTGCGAAATGAACTCATTAGTGGTGTAGAGATCTCTTAGCTTCACTCGAGGCTCCGACCGCCGACGCGACCGCCCGTAAACGAATCGACCTAATTTTTCAAATACAACTGTAGCAGTACATATTCAACTGGTAATCGTTTAGGTTTTTTCATATTTATAGGTTTTGCAATTATAATAGGTTCTCCATGTATTTTTCGTGAAAATTGGAGTTATATCGGAGTTAAGGGCTTAATATGTAAATATTTAGGTCACCATTCGTTAACTTTACAAAAATTAATGAGACAATAAATGTTAAAGGTCACTAAAATACGCCACAAATATTTTTCTGTTTGCAATATTTTAATTGTAGAACATAATTTTTTTGCAGAAAATGGCGATGGACCCCAGCGAGACGGTGCCGTGGATGGACTGGTCGCAGCACGACATCTTCCCGGGCTCGTTCGAGAAGTGTTCGTTGCTGACCGCCACGCTCACTCATGTCGGCCTCTACCTGCTCATGTTCCTGGGCTATATAAATCAGCTGCTGTTCAAACCTAAAGTCGCCACAGAGAGAAATAGAGAGGTGAGTTGGCCAATTTAGATAAACAATGGAACAAGCAAGCTTCATTTAGTAATACCAATCATACTTATAGATTTATAGATTTAAAAGATTTATTTATTTATTTACTATTTATTATGAACTACATCAGAAACATCAGAAACACTGCACGATAATAACCGCAGTAGTGTAATACTGTGTCGCGGTTACTAACGCCCCCCTCACAAGCGTTTTTACTAGCAATTACAGTACTAAAGTATATCAACAAAATATGGACAAAAATTATATATATATAAAAAAAAAAAATAAACAAAATAAAATAAAAAGGTGACCACACTAAAATATTAAAAGTAACATAGAAGAACTTATAAGTTACGTAGGCATTTAGTTATGTATGTGTATGCGTATGTATGTGTGTGTGCGTGTGTGTTTGTGTGTATGTTGTGTGTGTTTTTTTATGTGTGAATAAATAGACTGTGAGTGAAAAGAAAAGTCTCATATTGTTATGGTTATAAAGTTTTCGGTCTCATCATAAGTTAATTTTAATAGCCAATCGTTTAATTTGACTTTACATTTTGGTAAAGTTAACGAGTAAATATTAAGTTTTTCGTTTATTTTATTGTACAGTATGGGGCTTAAATACAAGTATTGTCTATTTGAAGAGACTAAACGTCGTGATTCGACTGGGCAGATTTTATCGGATCTACGTTTTAACGTAAAAATTTCGGGATCGAAAGAAATGCACTTATGTTTACGTTGAATAGTGCCGAAGATAAATAATTGACGAACAGTTAGTACTTTACAAAGTTGATACAAGTCTGATGTGGGAAAACGGCTAGGTTTGCGTGTCATAACTTTTAAAATGCATCTTTGGGCTCTCTCCAACCGAAGCATGGTAGATTTTGTTGTTGCACCCCATGCTGGTATGCAGTAATTTAGTACAGACTGCACAAGAGAAAAGTACACCATTCTTAGAATTTGGTGATTTGCGCTAGATCTAAGCTGTCTAAAAACGTATACCAGTTTGCGTATTCGGCCAACCATTAGATGGATATGTTCGGTCCAAGTGAGATTTTCATCAAGGGTTACTCCAAGGTATCTTGTTGTACGTGACCGAGTAATCGGACAGCAATCACAATTCCTATCTAGATCCAAGAGGCAATTGTGGGCAATGATTGAATATGAATCTTTTGGGAGTTGGGATCTATAGCCAAAAGTAATAAATTGTGTTTTTTCAATATTTAAAGTTAGGCCGTTACAAGACAACCAATTCATTATAATAGATAGTGTCTTAATACTGCATGTAATATATAGAGAGGGTACACAAAATACTATATTTCTAACAACGAAATAAATCAAATATATGAAATAAATTCAAAGTGCTTTATATTAACTTTTGATTGAAGCAATAGAATATTAAATAAGTAATAAACATATCTATGTCCTTTTCGCGACATCGTTTGCGACTATAAATCTTAAGAACCATTTATTTCCGGCTTTCGGAGACATTTTGAGAAATTCTCTCTTTGTGCTACACTATTCAAAGAGAGTCATGTCAAATAAGTTTTTATGGTCATTAGATTGTTCCAGCTCCAGTACGTTGTCTGTCTGTAGTCACTCAGAAACGCAAGCGTTTTACATATATAAACAACTAAAATATATTACTAATAACTGTTTGCAGTGTACTATTTTTTTGTATAGCCTGTTTTGAAAAATAGTATATTTCGCACAAGGTTAATATAGCTGCTGTAAATTAAATTATAAACCAAATATTTAAATATTAAGAGGAAAATAGAGTTTTTGTTACTAAGTTGTATCTGTGTGCACTGTGCCTGCACTGCGCGGAGCAGGCAATAGCGTAGCTAATTTAAATACTTATCTGCTAAATTTCATACAAAAATAACATGCATAATATGTATAAGTAATAAACTAAGCGGCCCGTAACAACGTTTTTGTTCGAAATACTATAAGTAAATTCGAGATAAAATAGTTTATAATATTAAGTGGATGTCAATAAACTTAGGTAGGAGCTCAGAGAGAGATAAATCACTGTAGTATTACCTTCTGCACGTATACAGACAGTGTTACGTGAGGACAGGACTTACTAAAAGAATAATTTAGATAAAAAATATTTAATGTGTAACCGTAATTCTTTTGATGTACTCGTATAAGGATTCGTAAAGTCTAACAAAGATAACTCCCAAACTCTTTTCCTGCAAGTTTTCCTCCTAGCACACCTACTAATAACATAATTAGTAGTAACGTAATATAAGAAAAATTATACCTGTAATACAAAATAAATTGACTAGCATTGATTACCTGCGACAAGTACCAAAATGCACATATCCTTAACACTACTGAGTGCAATGAATCTATAATCGTTAATCGAGAGATTATATGACGTTCAAACAACAGATGAAGCATAAGCCGAAATGTTACTGTGTGTATCTTCCCTAGATTCGAAGCTACACCGCTCGGTTTCATTTTAAGTCTAATTCATTTAACTAGAGTCCTCGTTGATGCGTTAACAACGCGTTGTCTTTAGCATTGTATATGTCACTTCATATAAACATAGATGTCAAACCATGGTAGTGTATGTAACATTTATTTTATTAATTTAATGTACTTTTTATGCATTATTTAAAATATTACAATTCTGCACTCCTCTATATAAACTATAAGTGTGCTAAGTTTCATGCTCCTTCGTCCGCGTAATTTTCATAAAAAGGGGTACAAAGTTTTTACTTCACGTATTTATATATAGATAATAATGTATCAAACTAAAATAAAATACTTTCAAATTTAAAAATGATTATTAATTAGTTGTTTTCATGTAAAATACATAGCGCGATACATTACATTATGAGCAGGCATTTTAGGTTAATTATAATTATCGAACTGTTAACGTACCCGTTGAATGTTGAATTGAGAGCGACCACTCTTGTAATCGTAATGTACTCAAATTTATTTATTATTCTATATTTATATTACATTAATTTAGGTACACTAGGTTTTTATTAAATACTTTTAGATACGAATTATAAAAGGAAATAGGAAATATAGGACTTGAATATTAACGAGAGTAGCTTAACGTTTAATTATAATCGGTAATTACAATTCATTCTTTATTAATTTTGTGTATTTAAAGATTATTTGTATACAATCAAGCAATAGTAATATAATTTTTCAATACATTTTGACCCATTCATTTCTTGTTGTTGCCGATTTCCTTAAAAATTTGCACACATGTCCGGAGTTGATGATAATACTATATTTTCAAAGCATAAACCTGATAGCCAGTTAGTATTTATGGCTTTTTGGTTGATTTCCCTAACGAATTTGTTATTTGTTATATATAGTAAGGGACAATAACTAACGTTACTATAATATGTACCTACATGGTTTTCCTCTTACTTCATAACCACATACAAGCAAACATCCTCAATTTACTGGGTTATTTCATATTTGCTGGATAATATAAATGATTATAACGTACCGACTTTGCATTTATATTTATTTATAAACAAGACTCTTGTCTAATGTAGATACCGATTTGCATTCCAACCTATGACAAACCATCTACGGTAGAATCCGGGTATAACGACATTCAAGGGACTGGCGATACTATGTCGTACTAATCGGGTGACGCACAAAAAAGCAATTTTTTTCTGAATTATTTAACTTATGATTATATATTAACATAAGTGATAAATTTTGAAAGCCTATTAGTTAAGTTTGTTTTAACAAATTTTGTTTGGTAGTAAATAAGTCATTTGGTTCTTCAATTGTAAAATACTTGTACTTTACAAAACTGAATTTGTCGACGTTTATAAACTGGTTATTTTTATGCGACAGTCACTTACTATGATTTATGAACACCAACAAGGAAAAGAGATCCGCTCGGGGTAAAATTGGTATTGGGCCCATGTATTAGTGTGTAAGTCATGTAAACAAAATATTCCGCGTCGTTTTAACGCGCAATCGAATTGTAATGCGCACGAATTAAATTTATTATAAATATTGGTCGCTTAAACAAGTCACGCTAATCTTTTATACTTTTTCAGTATTCAACTGACTGAAAGAAAGTTAGGTTTCATACCTAACTTGAGTTACGATTATCGTCGCCAAAAGCGGTTAGTCGTTATAAGACATGTCGTTATATTCGGATTTTACTTTAAACTCTCTACCTTTAAAGATATGCCGAAAGGTAAGGTATTATTTAGAAAAAAACCGTACATATGCACATTACCGGTCGAGTTTTCAGTATCCTTAAGGAACACTATTAATATCAATTATCGCAACTCATATTTGATATCGCGCTAGTTCAATGACGAATAGCGACGCTTAAAAATCGATAAACGCATCGAGCCACCCGATAATGTCTACCGGATCATATACCGAACCCAGTATCGCTGTGCGTAGAGACTGTCCTGTCAGAACACATATGAAACCAACACTGTAAACGACTAAATTCACATATGAAATATTTAACAAATTCCAATTGTGATGAGCGTTATTATGATGAATAATATGATACTAAAATACCTATATTCCAAAATAGTGATGTGTTTCTGTCCAACAGTGACAGGTATGAAGTACAATTTTTTGCGTAATCTAATTGAAGTTTATTAAGAGATCACTAAAGATTTTTTTGGTAAAATAACCAAATACATATGAATACTTTATCATTCACAAAGACATACATACTCGATTAATTTGTTCGTATACTTTTAAATTCTCCTGCCTTAATAAGCAAAGTAGAAAATGGGACTATCGTACAACGTTATTTCATTGGAATAAATCATCATAAAAAACAATATATAGTTATAAATGCGATAATTTTAATTATGTAAGTAAATTTGTTTTTGCAAATCATTATTTACTCTGTACCACTGAGTCCAGGCCACCAATGATGATTGATATAACATAAGAGCGTTCAACTGTCAAGTTATATTAAAACCCAACGAAAGTGTGCGCAGCTGTGCGATATCTAGGCAATTGGAATTAAGTATCTCTTAATTCCAATTGCCTAGATCTACATAGATAAACGAGTTAATCATGTATCATAAATTACGAATTATAATTAGCAAATATAAAAAACGTAAGATTGGGTAAATATTTATGTTTTTTATAACCAAAAACACCACGTAAACGTAACGTAAACGCAAACTTTGTATATGTAATTATCTTTTTAAAAAAGCACAACACAAAATTGTAATTAACTTTGAAAACAAAATTGTATTAAATTTGCATTGATTTTTAGTTAGAAAGGGAATCCCCAAATTTTGATGACATGGCACAATTAAAAACAAAAAGTATTGCCATATTTTAGGGAAAAAAAATTAAAGACTCGAATCCAAAACAAAGCAACTTCGAAAATCTAACGACGCGCAGTGAAAATCAGTAAAGATTAAGCAGCGACGCAACTTCGAAAATAACGCAAAACGAAACGACGCATTGCGAGGTATTAGTGTACTATTACGTACAATGAGAAATGACTACTACTCGTATCAATGCATTTTTAAAACATGACTGTGTATATTTAATCTTATCAGCAGTTCGTAGTATCGCACTTCGCTATCAAGTGTCACATTTTAGCTCTCTATGTATTGCCCGCTGGGTTGCTCGTTGATACACCGTGACACGCCGGTTGCCTCATAATCATGAATGACATTTAGTACTGTATGGTGTTGGATTAAATCATTGTTCATGCTTGTAATTTGGTATACTCATTTTATTACCACAAATGTATGTTATATTTACAAGAATATGTGAAGCTGGTGCAATTAAATAAGAATTATGTGATATAATAATCTTGGTAAATTAAGCTTCTGTTATAGTATGGGGAAATATGTTTATGTTTATTGGAAATACATAATCCGAATTTGCACCGCCGTCTCCTGCCTAGAGACCTCCTACCCCCTAGCCCGCCACCCCCCCACCCCTCTGATCCCCTGAGCTGCTACCTTGGTCGCTGATCGCCCGGGTGGCATATGGCTCTTCCACCCCAACCCCTTTAGATAGAACCCCTACAGAGGCCCTGTGGGCCAACCCGATGACCCGTCCATATTCATGGACGGTGAAGAAACCCATGGCCATAGGCCTAAGAGCCTGAAGCCATCACCCCTCCTCCCCCAAAAGGGAGGAGAGTGAAGACCCCTGACAATCCGAATTTGTTACATACAAAACATTAATTTTAGTCAATACGTTATTATCAAGATGTCGTTGTTTGTTTCTGTGTAAGGGGTACGCGCCGCTGTACGATCCCTTCGAGCAATTCTTCTCGCGTTACGTGTACCGTCGCGTGCGACACATCTTCAACCGCCCCATCTGCTCCACGCCCGGCGCCGAGGTCACGCTCAAGGAGCGCTGCACCGACGACTACAACTGGTCCTTCAGGTGCGTACTCGTACACACATACACTGGCTTCGTGCCCCATATCGGCATAGATACTGACGAGATGGCGAACGGTTTCAGGTTCACGGGCAAAGAGCAACGCTGCATCAACCTGGGCTCGTACAACTACCTGGGGTTCGCGTCGCCGACGGGCGAGTGCGCGGACGCGGCGGAGGCGGCCACGCGCCGCTACGGGGTGGCGCTCTGCTCGTCGCGCCTCGAGCTGGGCTCCACGCCGCTGCACGCCGAGCTGGAGCGCGCCACGGCCGAGTTCCTGGGCGTGGAGGCGGCGGTCGTGTTCGGCATGGGGTTCGCGACCAACGCGCTGGGCATGACGGCGCTGGTGTCGCGCGGCGCGCTCGTGCTCAGCGACGCCAACAACCACGCGTCGCTCATCCTGGGCCTGCGCATCGCCGGCGTCACCGTGCGCGTGTTCCGACACAACGACATGCGACACCTCGAGCAGCTCGCGCGCGCCGCCATCGCCGAGGGACACTGGACCAAGATCGTAATTGTAAGTTTGCTCTCTCGAATCTGCTACGCTTCATGAAAGTCAAAAGTCAAAGTCAAATAATTTTATTCAAAATAAGAAGTTACAAGTTTCATTTTTTGAACGTCAAATAATTTACCACCAGTTCACTAAATTGAATGCCCCAAGCCTGAGAAGAACCCCAAGAAGCTCAGCGGGACTTTTTTTTTTCATTCGTCAATACATTATAGATTAGTGACAATGAAAATAAAATTCTCGGATGTTTTCTGGGATCCTATTGTAAAAGCATACACACTGTCCCATAAAAGAATTGCAGACTCGATGCAATCGAGTTGCAGGCGCTGCAAGTTTAAGCCTATTCCTTGTATTTATATTGTGTACATCGCCAATTTTTGTTAAACTATTAATATTTTTCTTAACATACATTATATTTTCAAAGATGTACTGAGAGGCAACTGTCAAAATATTAATTTCCTTAAATTTTTATCTTAAGGAGTTTTTAGGGCCTAAGTTGTAGATTGCACGAATAGCTCGGTTCTGCAAGACAAAGATAGAATTTATAGCGGCTGCATTACCCCATAGTATAATGCCATAGGACATAATACAAATAATTTAAGAATAATTCCTTGTATATTCCTTTAATACCTTGTATGTTTTGATGCACCAAGTTTGTATCATTGTCATAACAAATCGAACTTAACTTGATTTGATTGCCATCCGCCGTTCGATAGCTTGACGATGTGGTAACAATGCGCAGGTGGTGGAGGGCGTGTACAGCATGGAGGGGTCGATAGCACCGCTGCCCGCGCTGGTGGCGCTCAAGAAGCGGCTCGGGCTATACTTGTACCTGGACGAGGCGCACTCGGTGGGCGCGACGGGCGCGCGCGGGCGCGGCGTGGCCGACCTCACGGGCGTGCGCCCCGCCGACGTCGACGTGCTCATGGGCACCTTCACCAAGAGCTTCGGCGCGGCGGGCGGGTACATCGCGGGGTCCGCCGACCTCGTGCGCTGCGTGCGCGCGCGCGGACACGCAGACGCGTACGCGCACTCCATGGCGCCCGCCGTCGCCGCGCAGGTGCTGGCCGCCATGCGCGCCGTGGCGACGCCGGCGGGCGCGGCGCGCGTCGCCACGCTGCGCGACAACACGCACTACTTCCGGCGGCGGCTGCGCGAGATGCGCGTCGTGCAGTTCGGGCACGAGGACTCGCCCGTCGTGCCCATGCTCGTGTACACGTTCAGCAAGATGGCGGCCACCGTGGAGCGGCTGACGGCGCGCGGCGTCGCCACCGTGGGCGTGGGCTTCCCCGCCACGCCGCTCAACAAGGCGCGCATCAGGTACGTATCCGCCGGAGCTCTCTCTGGTGGTCTCACAGTAGTGACGTTTTTCCGGTAGGCATGGACGTTTTGGTTTTTAGCCATATCGGTTATGAAGTTTTCATATCCGATATCCAAACCGTTTTCAGATATCGATATAGTAAACGAAAACTAAAACATAACTAAAAATTAAATTCATATCATATTGTCGTAAAATATATTCATTTAATGATTTATATACACATAATATATAAGTATATATAATCACACAATATATAAGTAGCTACAAAAAAGACCAAAACTAAATAAAAAATAACAAAGTAGGGAACGGAAGTGTCAAAAGAGAAAGGAGTGTCTTAACACTAGGTTCCCTCTACTATGTGCGGGATACAGAGTGAGCTAAAAAAAAATAACTATAACAATTGGTGCGACGTTGCTAATGTCCAGGACACTCTAATATAAATTAATTAACAATTTATTATATAATTGTTTACTGTTTAGAGATAAATTTAATATAAAGTAAATACATATACTTACACACGTAAATTACAATACACAAATTCGTCCTATCTCTTTTTACACATTAATATAAAGTATGATAGTAAGGAAGGGAAGCGACGATTTTGAATGAAGATCAGTTTTTGTTACGATTTAGTTTTCATATCTCATCATCGAGTTGTCGTTACGTTTCGTGTGTAGTTATATGATATCGGATATGATAATTTAGATATCGATATGATATGATATAAGAGTCAAAACCGTTTTTGGTTACGTTTTGATATATCTAGCTTCCGATGTTGCAGGTTCTGCCTGTCGGCGGCGCACACGCGCGAACAGCTCGACGAGTGCCTCGCCGCCGTGGACGCGGTCGCGGACGAGCTGGGACTGCGCTACTCGCGCAAACCGCTACCTGCCTTATGTAAATAGATTAGTAATAAATGTAAATGTTTTGTTTCGCGTCACCTCACCTCGGAGTGGAACAGTGTAAAATGTACATAACTATTTATTTTGTCGTCAACCCGTCGCTGTCCAGTGTGCGCTACTTTGAATCTGTGATGTGGTTGTGGCTTCGACTCGCGAGTGTGTCGTCGGTCACTACCGCCTCGTGCGAGTGTTACTTACATTGTTAATATTGTTAATACTTACTGTGAACGTTCCACCGCGTGACTGTATTGCTTGTGTGTATGAATGCGTGTGTGTATGTGTGTGCGCGTGTGTGCTTACGCCGAGGCCCGGCATTAAATATTACGTCGTATACTTATTATACAAAATAAAATATTTTCTCACACTTTCCTATCTTTTATTTACCAACCACTACTTTTAATTGACCCATGATTTTATTTTCATTTCCTGGGTTTGGTAACAAGGCAAAGCGCGGCGTTGAGTTCCGCCACTCGGCACGCAATTCCTTAATTCGGCGGAAAGTGGGGAATGGAGTGCCTTAACACTAGGTACGCATGCCTACCCTACCCTGCTATTGAAGAAAAAAAATTAATCAATGACATACTCAGAGAAAAAAATATAAGCATATAAAAATGGCAAAAATGTGTTATTAACACACTAATAAAGTGTCATTTGATAATTAGGAAACTAAAAGTTGTAAAGCTTTAAGTGACGGCGACGTCCCGCTACTACGTGTGTAAGTGTTATCTCGGGTGTGAAGACGTCAATCTTTTTAAAATATTTAAATCTTACACTGATAAATTGTTATCATAAAAAGATTTGTTGGAGCACTTTTACTGCTACGTTATATTTACTTTTATTACTATGTATGACTCAGTACTGACGTGTAATTACTACTTAGAACTTATAAGTATATAAGCAGCGTGACACAGACCTTGTGTTGCGAGCATTTTCTAAAAACAAACTACGCTAAAATGAGACAGTAATGTATTAATATTAAATAGAGTAACATTGATGACTCTTTATTTTATCTGATACCGATATGGAATTAGGCTGATAACTGATATCGATGGCAAGCGACTAGTATGGGGACTTGCACATGCCGCTAGCGAGGTGCGGCCGCCGTGCGATTTGTGTGGTTACCTAAAAACTCAAATATTACAAACGCTTTTAACCACAGTGTCAATACGTTTTGTTCCGCCAGTATCGCGGCACTCCTCGCCCTAATAGGTGACTTAAAGTTATATCGCGACATCTTCGTTTTGGGCTGACTGAAACTAAATAATCAGGGCAATTACACAATAAACCTGGATTGTACATTCGTTGGTTAATTATGCGACGTGAAAATTCATATGTTAAAAATAGTGGATAAGTGTGTGAACTCGAAACAACCATGAGTTATATGCTTCTCTGTTTGCTGGTGGTGGTGGGCGCGGCCGCGGCCGCGCGCGCCGCCACCGACGTGGTCGTCGTGCAGATACAGTGAGTGCACTTAACTATAGGTACTCTACTTGCTTTCCACAAATAATGAAAGAAAACTCAAAAACGATATTAATGAAATAAAATCAATATTTTTGCCATGTTAGTGGATGACTCCATTATGCACGATTTCCTTTTCAGTACTAAGTAAAACGTTCCCGCGACCAGTGACTTGTTTAGTTAGTGATAAGGGAAGCGGCCGCGAGCTCCGGCGGTTTCATATCTTTTGGCGGGTCAAGGTTTCGCTGGGCTCATATTCGCTAATTGATTAAAACATAAGAATATAAAAATATTAGCCAAAACGAAAATACTCACTGATTTAAAAGATATTCCTTATACAGTTTGAGGCAACTATGTGAAGGACCATCGAGGCTACAGCATGTGCCACTATTCATACTGTTTGTTTACACGTTACAGCTATGTAGAATGCTTCGCAAGTTACTGTATTTGATGTGCGTAATAATGTTTTGTTATTATTACTTAGATAAATTTTGAACAGAACAACAGGATAACAGAAACTAATGATTCATATTTGATGCAAGTTTGTTAGGTACTTTGACCTTAAAGTTTTGTTTTGTGGATAATCAGGTTGGTGTACGAACAAACGTATGAGCTGCCACTGAACAGCTCCGTCGAGTACATACTGGACATAGCGGCGGTGAGTACGAGCTAATTTAACTCTTCACAATTAGGTGATACGTACACACACACGCAATGCTGCTTGTAGCATTAATAACGAAAACTTTCGTACTTTCCGCAAATGTTCATAGTAAATTTCTATCATATTATTTAATTTGAATTTAGATGCCAAAATAATGTAATTATAAGTTGCAACAAGTTAGCGTATAGGTTATCGATACATTAACGCTTGTTCTCAACTTTGGCACTCGTTGATGTCTGGTAATCTGTTTATGAGATGTAATAATGATATTTACTATTTTATTATAAGGTATGTATGACTAATACTGTTGATTTGTATGATTTATGATGTGTTGGAGCCAGTTTATAAGTTTAAAATATAAAGCAGACAGGCAGTGCGAGCGCAAATGTGCCGAGCGTTGTGTGGGCGCGCAGCGACGGCGGCGACAGCGCGCACCCTGTGCTCATCACTGCGCGACACCGCGCTGGTCAGTATAGCAAGCTATTGTTATTATTCAATATTTACAATTAAGATTTTAACAATAAAAAACTGACTTCTAACAAGATGCATCAAAAGAGAACTTTTTACGCATAACTCAAAAACTACTTGTCAGATCTTATCTAAATTCCAATGGGGCCACACCAGTATATATCATATAAGTCACAAAAATTGCTTCACCATTTAATTAAGGACCTCCTTTTTTGTGTATTATTGTATTAAAACTACATGTATTACTACATTAAAGTAGTTACATGATGTATGGTAGTAAGAGGTATTGTTCGTGCGTGCAGGCGCGGTGACGTGGCAGCTGCCGTACGCGGCGGGCGCGCGCGTGCTGCACGAGCTGGAGCGCACGCTGTGCCCCGACGACACCGCCGACAACGGGGACGCCTCCGACTGCGGTACACCCTACGCACTTAACTACCAAATATAACATAGTCTACTTACATTTGTATGAATTAAAAAGCTTATAAAATCACCTTCACGCTGTTTCCCGCATAGCGTAGTAAAGAGTATCGAGACATCTGTTTTTCACTTACCCTATTGAAGAAATTGCGTACCCACTTCATCTTTGAATAATCCTTTAAAATGTTCTATAAAAAAATATTAACACGTTTATATCTTGTTGTGGTTAAATCTGAATACTTGTTTACTTTAGTATTTTTTTAACTGGACGACGTATGGAG
The DNA here is from genome assembly GCA_033558755.1 of Philaethria dido. Taxonomy (NCBI): domain Eukaryota; kingdom Metazoa; phylum Arthropoda; class Insecta; order Lepidoptera; family Nymphalidae; genus Philaethria; species Philaethria dido. Next base: position 143,603 of record JAKGSA010000891.1, read on the forward strand.
GTGTAATATCTTAACTCACGTCACAAGTGTGTCACGTTGCAGCGGGCGCGGGCGGTGACGGCGGTGCGCGCGGTGCGCTGTCGCTGCACGTGTCGACGTCGTGCGCGGCGTCGCTGACGGCCAGCGTGCGCGTGTCGCGGCCGGCGCTGTGGCATCTGCCCTTCGCGCAGCCCGTCGTACTCGTCGCCAACATGGTAATAGTACCCCTACACCCCCTTAGGCCCGCACCAGTGGCAAATGACATACCTCGACTCATTACATCTTTCTTAATTTAACGAAACGTTGAAATCATAATCTTTATGATTAATTTTTTAAACTAGATCAGTTTATTCTGCATAGTAGGGTAGGCACAGAGAAGCTAGTGTCGACATTGTGTTAAGTGTTGGAACGCTATGTTTTTTCTTACCAGAGCGCGGAAATAAAATTAATTTAAATATAATCATTCACTCGTGTGGGAATCGAACCCACAACTATCGAGTTTTCACCATGGAGACGATCCCACAATGCCACACATATATAGCATAATACTATAAATAAATGTAAATAGTCATTTAATTTTAATTATTTACGTATGTATGTAAAAGTAGTATGTTTGCAGTCAGCGCCGCGCACCACGCACTTCCGTTTCGGCGAGGGTCAGAGCAGCGTGCGCCTCGTCGCCTCCTCTCAGACCGACTACTGCGCCATGCTCGCCGTGCAGAACTACTCGGTAACTACACGCTTTTAAATTATGTGATCGACCCAATCGTAACTTTGCAAGGTGTCCATTCGTCTTTTTATAAATTAAAAAATAAATACGCACTTCAACATTTAAAAAAACAAAATCTAACATTTTTGATAAATGTCATGTTTCTAAATAATTCAAAATATCTGCACTTATTTATATGTACACGTCGTTGTTCCAGTGCCCGATAGCGCAGACGGCGGACATGTCTAGAGGACAGCGCATGACCATGATGCGTTCCGGCGCCGTGCAACTCTCGGTCAGTGCTACTGTCCTAGTACACGTATTTTATTACAATATTACATATCAATCAAAATTTGCAAAATGTAACTCTATACTCTACTCGAAAAAATATATAAGACAAAGTTATAAAGCAATCTCTAACGCCTTAATTCGGCGGAAAGTGGGGAACGCAGTTGTTGAGAGAGAACGGAGTGTATTTACACTAGGTTGTCAGGTTCTCTCTACCTACCCTGCTATATGCGGGATACAGCGTGAAGCTAAAAAAAATAATAATAGTTAACGGTGGACTTATCTCTATCTGTAGATGGAGGTGAAAGAAACATATAGCGGGATGACAATTCTGTACAATAAATGATTGATAAAAATCTTGTGACTGTAAACGCAGTTGGTTGAGGGTTCGATACCCACTCGGGGAGTGCTTTGACTCTAAGTTCTCTCTGACGACTCTGCTATGTGAAAAAATGTACAGTTACAACTGCCCAAAAGAATCGAACATTTCTTGCTTTAGAGACAACCAGTGTTGTGTCACTTTATTCTCCAGTTCCGTCTATTATAGTGACGTAGCGTTCAATGGCGCTGCGTGATACTTAAAGTTTATACATATAACAGGCCAGGCCATTATATAATTTATTTAAATATATTGGTTTCTTTAACAAATCGAGTACTAGCGGTATGTTTGTCCGTGCAGCGCTCGGACTACCCGCTGGGGTTCCTGGTGGTGGCGGTGGTGCTGCCGTCGCAGGCGGCGTGCGAGGACGCAGGAGCGGGCGCGGCGGAGGCGGACGGGGAGGGGGAGGGGTGGCTGTGGGACGCCGCCGTGCTCGAGCGGGACGGCGAGGAGCACACCGTCCGCCTCGCTACGAGGGACAAAGACTTTACTATTATTATTGAGGTATGCGTCACGCGGCTCTTACACCGTGTAACTTATGTAACCAGCATTAATAAAACATAATCACTTCGATTATACAGTGGGTAAAAAAAACAGAATTATTTCAGTTAATTATTACATTTAATAGCTTAATCTATATATATTTCAAACTAGTTAATAAAAATCCTTATAAAATAGAAGCGAAAAAATAAGAAGGTAAAAACACATATTTTAAAGCCAAATAAATATTTGCACATCAATCTTTTTGTACGTATTTTGTTAATACTTCAACAGTGAATGAAAGAAAAGTTGATTAATATTTTGTGTACATTCCATTAGCATCAATGATAGCTTGTAATCTCCTTGGCATCGATTCCACTAATTTGGACGTTGTCTGAATCGGGATTTGAGCCCTCTATTTCAACAAAGCACGTTTCAAATCATTACAATTAGATATTTTCATTTTTCGCGCATCTAAATCCAGCAGATGCCATAAATTTTCGATAGGGTTAATGTCTGGCGATTGCGGCGGATTTCTGAGCATTCTACGGACATTGTATAGCAACCATTCCCTAACATAATCCACTGCTTTCATTTTACCTTCGTTGAAAACCAAGTTTCCGACACCACTTGCTGCCATGCAGCCCCAAATCAATACATTGCCACCGCCGTGTTTGACTATACCCTGCACATACTTCTTCTGCAGCTCGGTATTTGGTTTGCACACAAATTTATGTCCATCCGATCCAAAAAGGTTAAATTTAATTTCATCAGAAAATATAACATTTTTCCAAAATTCTATTGGCCTACTTATATAATCTTTTGCGAATGTCAGCCTTTTTACTTTATTGGCCTCACTTATAAAAGTTTTTTTCCGTATTGTTCTGCCGGGAAGACCAACATTATGCAGCACGTTTCTTACCGTTTGGGCACAGACAACCTTACCCGAACTTAAAGCAATGTCATTTGCTAAACTTTGAGCACTTGTAAACGGTTTCTTGCAGTTTTGACTATTTGCCGCCTATCTCTTGCAGTGAGTTATAACATATCGCACTGTTGAGTAGTTTAACTGTAAATCTGCTCCGATTTGACGTTAACTTCGACCTTTATTCCGGAGTGAAATAATTTTTTCACGTGTCGATAACGATAATTCAAACTTTTCGTCATTGTTTCTTCAAGAATTTGGCTGTACACTTAACTAAATTCTCAATGTTAGGATACGTTAGCCGGTCTCTATGTGTGTACGAACAATGTAAATAATTTACCTAAAGTTACCCGATGTGGCGGGAATCACAATCAATATGTTACAAATTGGCGGGAATGGTTTGCGTGCAAATACTTAGTTGACTTTAAAATATATGTCTTTACCGTCTCATTTTTTCATTTTTATTTTCTAATTATTTTTGTTTTAATTAACTGAAATAATTATGTTTTTTCTAGGTGTAATATGAAATAAATTAGGTGTGCAAATACTTTTTTTACCCACTGTATATAAGATATATTATTGAGTAGTTTCAAAAATAAACCACAATTTGTTTCTCTGAAAATACAAAGAAACGACAATTTAAAGTTCACTAATATCGCTTCCTCAATTATATCCTTTCATCTATCTCCAATAAATTGCATAAAATAATCTGAACATCATCCGCCATTGAATCCCACGTCAATTCGACCGTTGTGCCCTCTACCGACTTCCACAGACAACTTAGACATGCGCGAAGCGCGGCTAATTTGAATTAATGAAATGTCATTTCATTACATAGATATTTTTTTAATCTATTTTTATTTAGGGGCTTTTTAAGTACTATAAATACAAAAATGTCACCCCCATTGTACCCTTACGAAAAAACTTACAGCACACAAATAAATTACGAATATATTATTAAAAGTAAAGTATAATATTATTATTTCCAGGAGTACATACTCGTGGGTTATCAGAAATGCAATGAAATTAAAAAATGTATTACTATGTAAAAGGAAACTATTTCAACTTCGTTAATTGTGTGTATATTCTATAATACGTGCTCGTAAGTAGTCATGATCGTATTATGAAATAACAAATTATATGCGTTAAATTACTTTAATTTAATGTGTATAATCGCAAGAATCGCACCTTTATACCTTTTGACAAAATATTTCTTTATGAATAAGATAATCAGCTACGTTTATAAAATAGTCTAGTGTGATTACCGTACTTGTAGTAGTGTGGTTGTGCAGGCGGCGCTGACGCGCGGGCAGTACGCGGCGGCGGCGGCCACGCTGCTGGCGGTGTTCCTCGGCTTCTACGCGCTGTTCGGCGCGCTCGTGCTGGCGCAGCGTTGGCCGCCGCTCGCCAAGTACGTGCTACCCAAAGCCGTGCTCGCCGCCGACACCGACACCGCCGACACCGCCCACCCCTCCGGTACTACGCTACACATATACCGCATATTTATATGTATCCTTATTTTAAAATTATCACATATTCATTATTAATTTTTTTTTCAAATATTCTGTATTTTTTTTCTTATTTCAGTATAAAAATAGCTTAATTCTTTAAAAAAATTTTTTCACTTGCAGAAGAAGCACAAGTGAGCAGATTAGACGGCTCAACTGTAAACGCGACGCCGGCCCACCGCCGACGCCGCGGCTCCGGTGAGACTACTTTCATCATGTGTTACATTTATATTTCTATAAGCCACAAACTTAAATGACTTAAATTTGGATAGGATTTGTTCAAGGATATTGATTATTAATGTATGTTTCAATAATAAAACTGTAATATCAATAAAATACACAAGATTAACAAAAGCCAATAAAACATTGCAATAAAATAATAAACTTAAAACTAACCTGAATCGATACAATTGTCAATAGCACACTCTTATAAACAACTTCACCATAACAACACTCACTCTAAATCAAAAGTTAATAAGTGACAAAGTCAAGCTTGATACTACAAGCTTACATTTCATTGGTTGAAATATAGATGTATATTTATGACACTTACAGATGCTACTTTTGACAGCAGCGACAACAGCGACTCCGATGAGGAAGACGAGCGCACCGCGCGCGCCGTCGCCACCTCCACGCCCGCCGCCCCCTGCGCCGCCGATACCGCACAGAACGGCGTCACGCAACAACCGCAACCCGCCGTCGAGCAGTCTGCCAGCGACGGCGGTCTACCTCAAAACACACAAGAAGAAGATAATGCTCAAGTAACAGAAAGTGCAACGGCGATGTAGTAGCGCGTCGAGCGTCTGCCGAGTGGCCACTATACAATGTGTGTTGCGTGTGTGCGCAGGGCCCGTTCGGTCTGCCGGCGCAGTTGCGGCTGGCGGCGCTGGCGCGGCGACGCGGGCGGACGCTGCGCGCGCGCTCCGACCGCTACCTGTACACGCTGTACACGGTGGCCGTGTTCTACGCGCTGCCCGTCGTGCAGTTCGTGATCGCCTTCCAGATCGTGTTGAACGTGTCGGGCTCGCTCGACATCTGCTACTACAACTTCCTGTGCGCGCACCGCGCCGGCGCGCTCAGCGACTTCAACCACGTGTTCTCCAACCTCGGCTACCTGCTGCTGGGCGCGCTGTTCCTGCTGCAGGTGCGCCGCCGCCGCCTGCGCCGCAAGCGCAACCCCAGACACCCGGTACGTGAACCCCCGCCCTCCTCTATGTAATATAGAAGTCTTGGTCGTGAGCTTGTCGTTTTACTACATGGTGACAGCGGTGTTTTATGTTAAACACATAAAATTATTGAAGATCGTAAGCTTTATTATATAATATAGAGCACGCGAGACCTCCAACAGAATTAATATTGGAAGGTGAGCCTGCAAATTGTGCGGACGCGTGGCGTAAATGGTACACTCAATTTAAAGTGTTTTTTAAAGCATCGGGAGTGTACAGAGATACGAAGGAAGTACAAACCAGTCTACTAATTAATTTGATAGGACCTGACGGATATGATATATTTTCAACGTTTAAATTTGTCAAGGATGAAAATCAGGACGATTTTGATTTGGTGGTTAAAAAATTTAATGAATATTTTGGATCGAAACGTAATGTGACAAGACTCCGGTTTTTTACACGTGTTCAAGAAACTATTGATGCATACGTAACTGCGTTGCGTTTATTAAGTCAGCATTGCGAGCTTGATCATTTAGAGGACGGCTTAATAAAAGATCGTATCGTCTGCGGCGTATCCGATACTACAGTTCGTGACAGATTATTACGAACGGAGGAATTGATATTAGAAAAAAGATATAAAAATTTGTTTAAAAAACCGTTGCATTCGGTACCGGCGCGATTACAGCGTATGATGTTGCGTATTCAGTGTTATCCCTTTGACGTAATTTATAAACCTGGAAAATATATGTATGTCACTGACACTTTATCGAGAGCACCTCTTCCAGATTTAACAGATACTAAATATTTTACTGAGCTTGAAGCCCAAGAGTGTTTTCTTATAATATTAGTAATGTACAATTTAGTAATGACAAATTTAAATATGTTAGGGACGCAACCTGTAAAGATTTAGAATGTAAAATATTAATAAAGTACATTTTACATGGGTGGCCGCGTTATCTAACTGATGTAGATGAAACAGTTAATGTTAATTGGGTTAATGTTAAATATTTAGACGGAGTAATATTTAAAGATAATCTCGTTTTTATTCCTCGCGATTTACAGACGGCAATGTTAAAATGTGTGCATGAGGGACACTTGGGCTTTGACAGATGTAAAAGACGTGCGCGTGATGTAATGTTTTGGAGTGGTATGTCGCGCGATGTTGAACGTATGGTTCGGGCGTGGGCCGTATGCACTGATCACGCTGCGGCGCCTTCCAAGAAACCAATGATACCACATGCAGTGCCAAGTTTGCCATGGAGGAAAGTAGGATCAGACATCTTTGTTTGTTATCAAAAATATTTTTCATAGAAGTGAGCGCATTGAGCAATATAGGGTCGAAAGCCGTAATTTATGCTATGAAAGAACAATTCGCTCGACACGGAATACCTTCGGAATTAATTACAGACAATGGTCCTGCATACATGTCTAAAGAATTTAAGCAATTTTCATTAGATTGGTGTTTTAAGTGTATGCTTATTTATGGTTGGGCGTTTAAATACAAAGCTTCCATACATGAAAATAAATTAAAACCTGAACGTAATAATAGTGATGATTATATGAATATATTAAAAAATGGTATTTATGCTAAAAAAATATTATGATAGGTCGGCGCGAAACTTACCAGACTTAAATTCTGGTGAAAAAGTATTATAGTAGCAGTTGACATTAAATTAAGAAAACGTATGATTGTTCACTCTCCGGCTCAGCAGCCACGGTTTTATTTTCTTACCGACAATTAGGGTAGAATATATAGACGAAATCGTCGTCACCTTATTAAGGCGCAAACTATTACGTCCTTGTAAGAATCATCTTCTCCTTCCTTGGGAGGGAAGGAGAAATATGATGACGCGGAGATCGAAATAGATAACAGAGAGTGGAGGGAAATAGAAAACGTTAAACGGTTTCCACTTAAGGCGTCACCTAGTGAGGCGGACGAGGCACATATTCAAACAGCTGCGCGTAAGGCGCGTGAAAAATTAGAATTGTTATTTAAAAATAAAAAGAAATAATAATATAGCTCGTAAAATAAAAAATCTGTTTTAATTTTATGTCTTTTATACATATGTTTGTAATGGTGATGGGAATTTGTTACTTATTTTTGTTTTTGTATTGTTTATAACTTATTTTTTCTATACTTTTTTTTAGTAAGGGATGTAATATATTAATGATTGTAAGGTAAATGGGAATTGTCGTTTTACTACTGACCGCCCTATGTGTGTGCGCGCAGGAGTACGGCATCCCTGCGCACTATGGGCTGCTGTCGGCGCTGGGCGCCGGCATGATGGTGGTGGCGGTCCTCTCCGCCAGCTACCACATCTGCCCGAATAGACTCAACTTCCAATTTGGTCTGTCACACATTTTGATATATTGCTTGAACATTAGCTTTTAGTATTTTATAAGAAATTCTATCTCTAATAATAATTTAATATAAAAACTTTCAAATTCTGTTTACGTTGGCTAAAATAAATTGCAATTATAATTTATAATTTGGCGTTTGCGTCGACTTGAGCCTGCATTCAGTATGTATGCGGTGGATGACCGGTGTGTGCGTGTGTACAGACACGGCGTTCATGTACGTGCTGGCGGTGCTGATGATGGTGAAGATCTACCAGTCGCGGCACCCCGACGTGAACGCGCGCGCTCACGCCACCTTCGGCGTGCTCGCCGTACTCATCGCACTCGGTAACGACACGTCTATATAAACAAATATTTTTATATATTACTTACTTAACCACTTCCTTATTTTATTATACTTGTGATATATTACATAAACTAATTTAAATAAAGATGCTATCGTATCGGCACACTCGAGGGTTTTGTATCCCATCTATGTTCGTGGAAGGTCTGCATTTAAAAAAAATCGATTGGTAGGACTTGGTGAGGCTTGCGTGGTTGTGTTACGCCATCTTATCCGCAGTACTGTTAAAGTGAACAGAAGAAGCAGGTTCTCCTCTACAAATTTTTACTAAAAGTTGACATAAATTTTTATGTTAATAATATATGTATGTAAAAGTTTTCGTCTTCGTATAAACGAATTTAGTGTAGCAATGTTTATTGTTTCTCAACGTAATAGTGAACTAACTGAACTTGGTTACACTGTGTAGTGGTGTGGGGCGTGCTCGACGGCAGCGCGTTGTTCTGGGGCGTGTTCACGGTGCTGCACGTGTTCACCTTCCTGCTGCTTTCGCTGCGCATATACTTCGTGGGCCAGTTTAGACTCGGTGAGCAGATCAATGCTCGTTATTGACATTGGCATTTACATAGCGACTTTGAACGTGTGTGCGCTCATACTGTATTGTACTGTACAGAAAAGGAGAGCCTGGCGACGGCGGCGAGCTCGCTGCGGCAGAGCGCGGCGGGCGGGCAGCTGTACCGCGCGCGCCTCGTCATGCTGGTGGCGGGCAACGCGCTCAACTGGGCGCTGGCGGCGTACGGGCTGCTGCGGCACGGCAGCGACTTCGCGGGGCACATGCTGCAGGTGCTGCTGGGCAACGCGCTCGTGTACATGGCGTTCTACCTGGGCATGAAGCTGGTGCACGGCGAGCGGCTGCGCGGGTACGCGTGGGCGCTGCTGGCGGGCGCGGTGGCGGCGTGGGTGCCGGCGCTCTACTTCTTCCTGTCGGGCTCGTCGGACTGGTCGGCGGCGCCGGCGGAGTCGCGCCACCGCAACCACGACTGCCTGCTGATGCAGTTCTACGACGCGCACGACCTCTGGCACATCCTGTCCGCGCTCGCGCTCTACCTCACTTTCAACGTGCTGCTCACGTGGGACGACGGCCTCTCGGCGGTCAAGCGAACCGACATACCCGTTTTTTGATATATTAAAAATATTTATAAATTAAACTTGTTTATTTGTCCTTCTTTTGAAACACTTAGACAAGAGACAGAAAACTAAGCAGTGGCCTTTCTTCACGAGCGGAACCTTAAATTCTCCATGTTATCTTTACTTATGAATACCGATGTATTCCGACAACTACTCCATCTCCAAAATGTAAATCACTTTAAACTATACAGTAGTTTAATTTTGGTTTGCAAGGGATATTTACAATATATAGACAATATTTTCGGGGCGCTCCAACAGATGCTTCGCAGACCACTAGCAATCCACGAAGTTTACTGATAGGTGTAAATCATAGACGTAAAAAGCTATCGAAAATACGTATATTATTATCGGAGTGTATGTTACTATGAAGGTGGTGAGCCAGTGATAAATAAGTGCAACCAGCTCTGATCAAAAAGTTGCGTGTGCATTAGAAAATTTTTTCGCTGATATTCCAGTTTCAACAACCAAAACTCTTATATCTTCCACAACCGTCGCTGAATCATTGCTTAAGGAGAGCGTGCAGATGAATAATGTAGATTTTAAATTTAAATCAATCAGCTCAAGAGACATTGTAAACTCCCTAGACATCAAGAAAACAACAGATCTATGGGGTATTTCTGTGAAGCTGATTAGTAGAAGCGAGCTATTCGTGCAATCTACAACTTAGGCTCTAACGATTCCTTAAGACAAAAATTTAAGGAAATTAATATTTTGACAGTTGCCTCTCAGTACATCTTTGAAAATATAAAGTATGTTAAGAAAAATATTAATAGTTTAACAAAAATTGGCGATGTACACAATATAAATACAAGGAATAGGCTTAAACTTGCAGCGCCTGCAACTCGATTGCATCGAGTCTGCAATTCTTTTATGGGACAGTGTGTATGCTTTTACAATAGGATCCCAGAAAACATCCGAGAATTTTATTTTCATTGTCACTAATAAATATCTATAATGTATTGACGAATGAAAAAAAAAAAGTCCCGCTGAGTTTCTTGCGGTTCTTCTCAGGCTTGGGGCATTCAATTTAGTGAACTGGTGGTAAATTATTTGACGTTCAAAAAATAAAGCTTGTGACTTCTTACTTTGAATAAAATTATTTGACCTTGACTTTATCTTTATTATACATAATATGAACCTTAGTAAAGCCATTCGTTATTATTGCAAATAATCTATTTGCTATATCTAATTCTTAGTTAAGAAAGTATTACAATATTAATCCATACTAATATTGTAAATGGAAAGTGTGTTAGTTAGTCTTATTTAATTTGAAAAGAGATAGATGGCTGGAGTGATATAGGCTACTTTCTACTGCAGTATAATGTAGGTTCATAATGATTCGAATTCCCATTAATTACGTGAGTGTACTCACGGGTAAACGCAAGTAATAGCATAAAATATTTCAGACTATTGGCCTTGTGTCTAGCTCTCTATACTTGTCTAGAGTTTAGAACAGTAAACATTGAACAATAAAAACATCTATCGTCCCACATAGATGTTGCCATCATATAAAATTTTAACAGAAGTGATAAAAGAAAGAAGATAAGAAGCGAAGATTTTATATTCAATAGATTTTTAACATCTAAAACGTATATGATTTTAAATATTTTACCAAATTTGAAACTATGAGCATTGCAATTCTAATAATATGTATTTCTTTCATTATGAGGCATTATAAATTTATAAAAGATGATTATTGGATGAATGAATATTGACTATAATTTACAATTTTATTTAAAATGTTTATTTCAATAATACTTTTTCAATGATGTCAATATAAGCACAACGCGTTACGTTAACGTTGTACGCGCTCCGCACTGTAGACTGAGGACTGACAAAACGTCGAAAATGAAATGTCAGTGACGTCACATGATCGACAATCTTGTTCTCATTATTTTTATTTCGCAATTTCCAGAATATCTTTATATTTTTAAATGTTTTACTTTTAATTTATTTTCATAAGAATAGTGTCATGGATAATCAGTACTACTACAAGTTGATGGCCAGCTACCTGTCGAAAAGGAACTGTGACGAATCGTTCATGAGGTATTTTTTTGGAAAGAATGCAACAAAGAAAACGCCTGAGGAGCTGGAGCGAGCGGACGAGCGGAAACGCAGACTACAGCGGGAGCGCTCGCGAAGGTATCGCGCGCTCAAGAACGCGAGGCGGCAGCACGAGGGCGCACGGGACTCCGCGGACTGCGAGCCCACGCGCAGCAAGAGCCGTGGCGTGTCCGTTGACGAGGAGCTGAGTGACGGCGACGAGCCGCCCACGCTCTGCAACTTCTCCTACGACGACAAGTGGCGGGACGCGCTGTCCTCCGACTGCGCCTCCGACGACAACTCTGCTCACAGTGCCGCCGAGCTCAAGGAGGCCGCGCTCTCTGGCAACGTGACGCTCAACCTGAAGGAGTTCCTCAGCTCGCCCAATACCGAGCTCGACTACCAGACCGTGCACAGCCTCATGTTCCACTGGCTGCAGACGTAGCAGTCTGCTCGCAGACACTACTCACATTGGCCCATATCATTTTATCACAGTTGTACTTGGACATTGGCTATGTTATTTACATATGTTTGAATATAAACAAAACACAGTAACTGAATGGTGAGTAATTGAGTATAGCTTACACATATCAAATTAGAGATTGCTTTTGTACAATAATAGCACATCAGTTGTAAAACCGTCCTGTTGTAGACTAGAGAGAACATTATGCAATATAATCATTTAATGTTACAGGCTCTTTGTGATTATGAAATTTTATGACTATACATAATGTCATTTTTTGTTTCTTTGAAATAATTATTACAAATATGACAGACAAAACATTAACATGATTATATAATATGAGAATATAATTGTGGTGATATGTCTATTGCTCCCACTTATGAAGTATGCAGCTTAGATATTATTACTAAATTTATAAGAATAATATTGTTTATCGATTACTTCCATTGTTTAAAGAGTAAGATCAAAAGGTTTTAATGTTTGGTAAAACAAATGTGTATTAAGTATTTTTGCTACAGAGGCCATATCACCATTTTTAAAGTTGAAACTTAGTAGATTGTTTTTTGTATGGTTTTGTAAGTCAAGCATTGAATTTTGTGGACTGTAGCAAAAACAATTAATATAATTATGGTTCTCTAGAATTTAAGTGTCAATGATAAGTGAAGGTTGTTTGTACTAAAAATGAGCTTGTGTCGCTAAGATCCACACTAAGTGGCTGACATCGGGAAGCATGTGGGATGTCAGCTCTACATTTGACACTAGTTGATAAATATTCCACTAGACAATAAGTTGTTATTAAGTTGCCATATCCTAATATTTAGATACTCAATTATATTATATATGCATATAGAGAAGTATAGAGTATATATACCTATAGTTTGTGATACAATGAATTTACATTTTGTGCGAAATCTACAATATTAGCAGTGTTAAGGATTAGTGTAAGTAAATAAGATGAGGCACTTTCTGTTGCTGGTGTTGGCTCTACAGTGTTCACTCATCACAAGCACTCCACTGCCTGGCAAACTGTTGCCCGTTACACAAGCACATTCCTTGTTCTCATTCAAAAAACACTCATCTCTTGTTAGTTATGTTTCTTATTAACTAAAACAAATGTTGCATTTACAATGTTAATACTCAGAAAATGCTCTCTTATTTACATTAAGGGTTATATTTAGGAACTCAAATTATAAAATTAAATTTGACTTATGGATTGCCGTAATAGCATTTATGAAGATCACAAATATCCACTGTGAACTTATTATTTGAGGTCCTCATGTGGAGTCGTGTTGTTTGTATGTTTTGATTTATAACATTACTGAGTCATTGGAATGTATCAAGAAACAAATTAATTTTGATATGTTCATTTTATATTTGAATACAAATATTAAGTGGCCATTACCATTCCTTAGTGGATTAATTATAGTGTGAGTGCCTGTTGATAGATATTATACTTTGGCCATATGAGTTAGAATAGTGCTAAGAGCAAATTATACAATGTAGATGGCGCTAATAGGTCTAGTAAGAATCAATGTAATATTCAAACTTACTGGTGCTTAAACAAATGACTACATTATCATTTTTGAGATAAAACACAGAACACAAATATTTATGTTGAAGGAAATAAATAAAATACTGTTGCAAGTACTGTATGAGTACACACTATTATCAAACAATGTTTGTAATTTGTCAGTTTACATTTAAGTTCTTATTTGTTGTGTGCCTAGGATCTGATCTGAATAGTATAAGTTAAGGCCATTTTTTTTTCTATATTATTTGTATATAGTGGATAATTTTTACAATTATTAAAGTCTAAAGGACTAGTATGGAAGGCCATTGAGGTTTTATCTACATTAACTATTTTTTGAGCCTGATGAGTAATTATTTTTAATAGAAATTGAACATGTTATTTTTTGCACATGATTTAGTAGTTTTAATTCATCCAACGAAATGCCGTCAATTTGTAAAAGTAATAAAGGATGAATTAATTTGGATCCCATTACGAAAGCACCGTCAGGTCACAAGTGTTAAGTATGTGGGGGTCGGACTCGGCGGCGATGCCTTCGATATCATTGTATCTCGCGCATAGACTGTAGGTAGGTACTGTAAGGTAGTGCCATATTAAAGAGCTTCCTATTTTCTAATTATTGTTTTATTTAATGACATGTACTCTCACCTACTGTATCTCCTGCCTTACCATTTTATTCTCCATTATTATAGAAAACAAGTGAAAAAATATCCTTTCCAACCCAATGAAAAGCTTTACGCTTTATCCCGCAGAGGCGGGTTAACAGGAATCTAGCGTCGAGACACTTCGTTCTTCATTTTCCGCCAGAAATAGCGACATTGCACTTAGAATGACGGAACTCAACGCCGCGTTTTGTCTTCCCAGCACGGAGGAAAGAAAATAATTTTCTATATAAGCCTATTCCCCGGGTAGAGATCAAACCTACAACCAATCACGTTACAGTCGAACATTATCACAATGCGCTACGCTGGTGGCGTCTTCAGGAGTTCTACATACATATATACATACATAAATGACATACAAAAATCATGTATTATCTGTGAAATCAAGGACAATAATTCTCAAATTGAGAATTATAACAGGCATGTGGTAATAGCTATATTTATTTATTTTTTAACTTCATGCTGTACGTATCCCGCATATAGCGGGGTAGGCAGAGGGAACCAGAGAACCTAGTGTTAAGACACTCCATTCTCTTTCAACAATTCCGTTCCCCACTTTCTGTCGAATTGAGGCATTGCGAGTTGAGTGGTGACTCAACGCCGCGCGTTGCCTTGTTACCAAACCCAAGAAATGAAAATACTAAACTTTACATTTCCTGGAGTGGAATCGAACCCACAACCTGTCGCGTCACGTACAGTCGCACGCTTGTGCCTCTGCGCCTCGACGGGTGTATAGGGCATTTTAACTGCTTCATAATGTATGTAGTAGTAGTAAAGCCGCAATTTAGAACGGGGGAGTTTGAACCAAACACAGTTTTCCGGTGTGTGGGAGAGGGGGGTTATTTTATAACGAGGAGGAGGCCTTGTTGGTACACGTATATTAGATTTATTTAATAATTGAGGGCAATCAATTCCACTGGTGAAAATTTTGGAGACAAAAAATAGATCCAACCACCTTCTACGTTCTTCTAAAGAAGTCATTCGGAAATGTTTTAATTGCTTATATGAAGGCAGTTTCTTTTTTGAAATACTATTTGCATATAATAAGTATCGCAAGAATCGTTTTTGTATTCGTTCCATCTGCAGAGAATAAGTCGCGTAATGAGGCCTCCATACAACAGAACAATATGCTAAGACGCTGCGCACAACGGAGTTGTATAGTAGAATTCGAACCTTGTCATCACGTAGCCCCTATATTTCTTAAAACAAACCCTAGCAGTTTTGACGCTCGGTTTGTTATTTGTTTAATGTGAGGTTCAAACGTCAACCTTTTATCATATACTACGCCCAAATCGCGGATCTGGTCAAGTTCTTTGATGTTATTCTGTGCAATATTATATTGAAATATAATGAGATTCCTGTTTCGCCCATACCTTAGGAAAAAACACTTTTTTAAGTTAAGTTCCATTTTGTTGAGCACACACTATTTAACAAGCTCATCAAGATCTTTTTGAAGCTTCACTGAATCTTGTATAGAATCTATAACTTTACTTATCTTTAAGTCATATGCGTACATGTAAGTATTGGAAAATTTAATGACAGTAGGTATGTCATTAACAAATATGGTAAACAAGACTGGACCCAGATGAGACCCATGCGGTACACCGGAAGTCATTTCCCGCGATTCCGATTTAAACCCATTCACCACAACTGAGAATGGTCTATTTTCTAAGTAAGACTTTATCCATTGCAACCACGGGCCACGGGCCATCCACGAGCAGATAATTTTTTCAATAGCATATCATGAGGTAAGCGATCGAAAGCCTTACTAAAGTCTGTATATATGACGTCTACCTATTTATGAGAGTCTAGAGCCTCTACTAAGTTTTCCGTAAGATCCAATAAATTAGTACATGTCGATCGAGAAGGAACAAAGCAGTGTTGTTGGATGCACAAACTCTGTTGAAAGTGACTTTGTGTTTCTAATATTTCAGCAAGTGTTGATAAAATGTAGATAGATGTGTAGTTTGATATCAGATCAACGTCATTTGATTTATGAATTGGAACTCTTTTTGCTTTTTTCCATTCCGTCGGAAATACTCCCGTTGGCAAGGACATATTGAAAATAATTAACAGAGGTTCAACTAAGTATATTGCACATCTTTTTAAAGACAAGGGTGGAATCCCATCTGGGCCTGCACCTTTATTTTCATCGAGAGTCCTAAGTACTGACTGCTATTTTCAATGCATTCTAAGGTATCTCTGTGATCAGAATTCTTGGGAGAACTGTTAAGATATGCAGACATAAAATGTGACGCAAACATTTCGCAAATTTGATAACCGTCTGACGTAGCTACTAATCCATCAGTCATACAAATTGGGTAAGAACTTGAGCCACCTCGTTTTGCTTTAATGAAAGTCCAGAAGAATTTTGGGTTCTTTGAAATATTTTTTTCCGATTCACTAATATATCTATTATAACAACCAGTAGCCAAACGTGTGCAGCGTGAATTTAATAACCATCTAAAATTCTTTTGTCAAATTTATCGATTCTATTCTATAGATATATATATTCTAACACGGCCGCGTGCCCAGAAAAGTTCTCTCGCAACGCAACAGCTTATTACCCGCACCATTTGATACCTCCATAATACTAAAAGTATTGAACACATGAACACTAAGCTATAAATTTAAAGATTATTTACAGAGCTCACCATTAATTTTTATTTCAATTCAATCCTTAATTTAAATTGGACACGTATTTATATATTTATTTTGTGATGGGATAACATATTCAATTATTAAAACTGCCTCTTCCTATGTACAGTTTACATAAGTAAACGACATATTATAAATGTACATATATTTTCTAAATTAGAATTTGAAATTATTTTTGGAGTTCCTCGAATCGCAGTCGATATTGTTTGTGTAAAGGCTGCACTTTACGGAATTAGTCATCAAATGCTACCCACATAGTGTGGTCATTACTAAATTTCAATGTCACAATCTACCTACGTACATACTTATTTTAATAATTTACATAATTAAATATATACAAGTAGCGAGATTTCAACATCACTGTGTGTTACAGATATATTACAATATATTTTAAAATTCCACAGCTCCGCACGTGACTGCAGCGTAGTAGTATTCTGCAAGGTATGTGTTATGGGGAATTAAAACATAAATAATGATTTAAAATCATATAATTAGGAACGTGGTAACATAATAAATTATTATAACAATAACTTAATAACACAGCCATAAAAAAAACTATACGAAATTTAAAAAACACATAGGATACTTTTTTGCATGCTACACTCAGTGTGAAGTATAACGCAGTAAACATAGATATGTATACATTGCTTTTTTGTTTTTAAAATTATGGTACATTAACCTCGCAGGTAATGAAATTAATATTTCTTTAGATTTTAATAACATTGGTTTGTTACGGATGTAGATTCATGTTCAAAATTAAATGTATTCTTACAGAGATATTTATGGCAAATACTCGTACATCGTACTATGATACATGTGACAAAATTACACATTTATTTTATACTCTAATATAATAACATTGTAAATATAATAATTAACACACTAAAACAAGTACCTGCTGTTGTAGGTACTGGAAACAACAACAGTTATAACAGGAATAACTGTCAATATAGTATTTTTTAATTAGCTAATTAAAGTTGCGTACAAGTGGGCTGCGCGTGCGCGCGACTCCGGTCGAGTGGAAACCCCCACTTGGTGTAGCGCAGTTGCTTTGGAGCGGTTTCTTATGTTTTTTGTAATTGTAAAAGTACGGTATGCGATGAATGCGGAGCGTGCCGCGTGCCGCGAGCGCTGCTGTGCGCCTGAGCGTGGGCGCCGCTGCTGCCCCTCAGCGCCCGTCGCCGTCGCCGTCGACACTATGACCCTCGCCGCGCCGCGTCTCAGCGACACACACTAACATGAAATCCTGTGCAATGTACAAAATCACATATGTGGCCAGGAAAAAGAAGGTATGATATGCATACTTATGTTAATTGACAAAAAAAACTAAGCTTGTGCACTTATGTCTCGCAATATGCGTCCACCAGTGCTTGTCTCTCATTGAGGGCATTTTTAATACTAACAGAGAGTGGAAACTTAACCCGCCCCGATAACTTATCACAAGCTCCATCATAATCATCTGCATTTAATGAGTAGATCATTGCACCCCGTAATTTATTATCTCTAATATATTTAGCCTTCGCTATCACACTCTCAGTGTTGTCAAACGATACCCACTCAGAATCCTTGTATAAATATGGCACTTTAGCTTCCACATCCACTTTGACTGTTGTATTATTCTTATACATTCTTATGAAAGCACATATATCAGGGTAATTTACAAACCCTAAGCTACCGAGGATACCGAATCCCAGCACAGGGCTGCCTATTTTGTTATTGTTGGGGTTGACTAATGAGAATGAGTGCCCATATGTAGGTATACCAACAACAATCTTCTTTGGATCTAGCCCTTTGTCTCTATACATCTGTACTGTAAAGTTAATATTGAGCGTTTCAAAATAAAGCTGTTCATCATGTTTAGGGTAAAGGGGAGAATTAAGGCCAGTAAAGGGGGTGAATTTTGTATAGGTGTGAAAGTCATAGCTCATAATGTTTACATAATCAGTGTACATGTTAATTTGATCAACATCATATGCTGCATCTACTATTATCTGCTGAGCGGCCACAGCAAGTGTGAGTAAATAATTTCTTTTTTCTCTGATATACTCAGCTCTGATTTCTCGCAACAATTGTGAGAAATGTTGTCTCTCTCTTTTCTTAAAGTTATTTTGATCCAGATTTATAGCAGGAAACTCCCAATCTAAGTCTATGCCATCTAATGAATAATTTCTCAATAAGCTCTTGATAGATCTTATGAAAGTTTTCCTTGCAGCATGGTTTATTACCATTTCTGAGAAGCCTTCGTGACCCCCGGCACCTCCAACCGATAAAAGAATCTTTAGGTTTGGATTTTGTTTTTTTATTTTCACTACATCATGTAAAACATGATACTGAGAATCCTCTAAATATATTTGTTTATTTTTTATCTGCGCAAAAGCGATATTAATATGAGTGCACAAATGAGGGTGTATATTATGTGGCATGAGCTGGGAGCTATTGGGGGTCTGAGGATCTGGAAAGTTGTAGTAACAAGACACCACACCGTTGTCCTTTACGTATTCGTTTTCATCTTGAATATATTTAGGTATGCTCAAACATATGAGCTGTTTTAGTACGGGTATGCGCAAATCCGTGAGTAAACTAAAAGTCAATAATAAACATGGGACAGCTACGACCACCAGCACTGTTATCAAATAATGTTTATTTACGATAGATTTTATATTTATTTTCTTTTTCACATTTATTTGCAGTCCATTATGTTTAGTACTTCTAATTTTTTTAAAAACCATAATGCAATTTGCGTAGTTATCAAATGTATTGAATACACTATTTCTTCTACGGTCACTTGAATATAGAATAAGTTAATTAATTAAATGCTAACACAATACTGATAATTGTAACATTTATACAAACTATATAGTAGTAAAAACAAAGAGATCAAAAATATGTTAATGTTTAACAAACACCAAGGTCAGCGTTCTTAAACTTTGATATTTACAAACGTCATTGAAGAATAATACCGCGGACGATTGAATTGTATTACAAAAATATATATTATATTAAAAGAAATGTTTGTTAGTATATTTAGTTGATAATTTAAGTATTATGAGTAAATACTTATCTAATTAAATATTAAATTTATTATGTAATATTTTTGAATGTTAATTAGCATTCATAAAGCCAGTTAATTTATTTGATGAATAAAAAAGATAGATATTTATAAATCAAAATAAAACATATTTTTTAATTAATTCAGAAAAGCGCAAAAGAATTTGAACGTGGGTTTAAATAACTTTCTAAAGTAGTGCGAATGCTTCATTTACTGACATGCTGTCACCTTGACTTGAGACGTTTTGTTAGATGACATTTGTCAATAATTACAATAGCACTGACGGATTCTTACTAAGCCATGTCGTTTGTAGTTTTTTTACTTTAACGCAACATGTGATCCTTAGCATGTAAATATTAGGCTGCATTAGTTTTAAATGGTTTACCACTCGCGTAAACGGTCCCAAGATATGGCTAGCGCGTCTATGAATCACTACGAAAAACAGCTGTACAGTGTGTTTAAAACCTTCGACGTAGATAACGAGGAAGCCTTAGACAGATCAGCAGTGCTTCAGCTTTGTGACACGTTGCAGCTAGAGGATCGCGGTGCCGTGCTCGTCGACACGCTATTCGAGCGGCACTCGGACCGCGTCACCTTCACGCAGTTCCGGAACGGACTGCTCTCCGTGCTCGGCAGCGACCCCGTAACGCGGCCGGAGCTCTCGACAGCGGCGGCGGCGGAGTGCGACGGCGCGCCTCCGCGCAGGGCCTCGCCGCACCACAGCGACGACGACTCCTCGGGGAGGGAAGTAGCACCCAAGTTCGTGTTCGGCTCCAAGAAGTACGGCAGACGCTCCCGTCCCCAGCGCGCCGCCTCTGACGACTCGCCGCGCCACCGTGTTGCCTCCGAGTCGCGGCTGGACAGCGCGCGCGCGCGACAACGCATGCGGTGCAAGCGCAGCGCCTCCGCCATGGAGAGCCGCGACGACTGCGCGCTCGACGACGACGCCTCCGACCTCGACCACGACCGCCGCGTCGACCGCGACCGCGCGCTCGCGCTCTGCCGCGGCTTGCGCATGCACGGCGTCGACGACGCGCTCGTCAATCGCATATTCGAAACTTCCTCCGCCGACGAAATTTCAGTTGGTGAATTTTTCGACAGACTGAACTCATCTCTCACGACTTCTATCGCCGCGTCGCTCGACGGAGTGCTGGTAGACGACAATTCAAAGTTAAAGACTGACATAATCTCGAGTGACGCCGTCGTAGATGCCTGGGAGCGCGCCGGGGTCGAGAGACCGAGACGCTTGCTCATCGAATTAGGATTCACGGCCGCCGGTCTGCGACCGCACGAGCTGGAGCGGGCGCTCGACGACGAACTAAGAGCGCTCACGATCCCTGCGGACACCTCGTCCGATGCTCGCAGTCTGCTGCTGCTCGCTTCCCACGCGCTGGCACGCCTGCGCCTCGAAACAACGTGGCACCTCCTCGAGGTGGCGCGGGCGGAGCGCGACAAGCTCCGCGATGATCTCGCCGAAGCTAATCGACGAGCGCGACTTCTCGCTCAAGATGTTGACGAGAATCACGCGCGCATCGAAGCCGAGCTGAAGTCGAGTCTGCGGCAAGTGGAAGCGCGACACGCGGAGGCCGCTCGCGCCGCCGCCGCCGACGCCGCCGCCGAGCGGGAGCGAGCCGCCGTCGCGCGTCTCGCGCTGGAGGAGGACGCTGCGCGGAGAGCGGAGTCCGAGGCGCGCCTGCGTGCGGAGACCGCCGCTCTCCGAGAACGTATGGATGATCTACAGGTCTGTTTCTTTGACTTCGATGACATCTTTTTTCTTTAGTGAAAATGTATAAAAAATATAATTTAATGGGACAGGAGCGGGTGCGCGCGGCGGAGGCGCGAGCACAGCAGGCGGAGCGCGAGCAAGTGCGGCTGCAGGAGGAGGCGCGCGCCACCGAGGGCCGCGCGGCTGCTGCGGCGGAGAAGTCGCGGCGCGCGCTCGCCGAGCTGGAGGCGCGCGTTCGCGAGCTGCGCGCGGACGGGCAGCGCCTGCGCGACCGCAACGACGAGCTGTGCGCCGCGCTGGAGGCGAGCGCGCGCGACGCGGCCGGCCAGCCCGCGCGCGCGCCCTCCTGGCGGGACGAGGTCGCCATGCAGGATCACACTAACATACCTAACAAACTTGAGGTGCAATAGCTTCAAATCACGTCATATTAGTAGTTTCATAGATTACATTTAATTTCATATCACCAGTCATCAGTTATACTTAAAATTGTTTAAGCAATATATTAACTAAGAGACATTAACTGTTTAAAGATAATGGTTCAGGTTTACGTGCTAAAAATAATTATAGCATTACATAAAAAAATCATTTCAGAAAATTATGTTTTCAGATGACAGATTCATCAATGTCACCAAAAGTAAAGAAAGTGTTACAGTCTAGTGAGATTGTACAAAGGATACGACAGATTATGGACAGCGTCGCAAGACTGCCTTCACAAATCAAAGGCAGTTGTCAAATGTGCAGCGCCGTCGGGGGCGCCGTCACCTCTGTGCAAAAGATGGTACAGGAGCTCGGTGACGAAGTCATATGGCCCGATACATCATATCAAAATGCGTCCGGATGCGAAGTCGCCTTACAGACCGAGGCCACGAAACAAAATGCAACCGTAGAGTCTCTGAGGAAGGAGCTCTGCGAAGCCAAGGAACAACACAAGACGGATAAACAAAACTTAACTTCTGTGATAAAGTAATAATTTTTAATTTGTTACTACTTTTTTTCCAGAATAATGTTTTAAGAAAAAAAATGTTAAAAAACATTTGACGCGTTACAGAGAACTGGAATCGAGCCTGGAGCAAATGAAGCTGGAGTACGACAAGTGCGAGGAGTACTGGTCGTGCAAGCTGGAGGATGAGCGCGACATGTTCGCGGAGGAGCAGCGCGCCGGAGACGAGCGCCTCGCGGACCTCGTCGCAAAGATAGCCGACTACGAGCGGCAGTTCGCCCCCGCCGGGCACTGCGACCGCACGCCCCGCGCCGCCCCCCACGCAGCCCCCCACGCCGCCCCCCACGCCGCCCCCCACGCCGCCCGCGCCGCGCTGCCCACCATCGACGAGAGCTACAGCCTCGAGCTGCAGTTCAGCGACCTCGAGGACGAGTTCAACAAGTACAAGACTGAGAAGGAGGCCGAGCTCACTGCTAAGGTACTGTCCTACTTGCAATACTGTCTACTCAGCTTGCATAATCATACAACAAATAATCATTTGTGGTACATCATCAGCGGTCACGCTCATTTATCGGTTTTTTCTATATTGTTCATTTTTTTTTATAAATGCTAAAAGTTTATTTACAAATGTATGATGCAATAATCAACAAATACACAAAATTAACAAAAGCCGATAAAATATTACAATAAAATAATAAACTTAAAATTAACCTGAATCGATACAATTGTCAATAGCAAACCCTCATAAACAACTTCACCATAACAACACTCACTCTAAATCAAAAGACAAAAAGTGACAAAGTCAAGCTTGATACTACAAGCTTACATACAAATGAGGAAAAATCGTCGTCACAAACTTATATCGAACAAGTGTGTAGCACTATCATACGAGTATTCACTGCAAATAATACTGATACATAATTTTTAATATTACAGATGGAAGAAGTAGATCAGCTTAAAACCAAAGTAGCGGAGTTGGAGCGACGTCCGAGCGCGACGAGACCGGTAGCAGCGGTGGCGGGGGCGGAAGCTGGCCACCCACACGTGCTCGATGCGGCGTCGCGCGGGGGGTGCAGGCAGCGCGGCGGGCGGGGCGCAGTGGCGAGGCGGGCGTTGCGGCGCGGGCGGCGCAGGCCGAGCGCGCGGCACCTTTACCCACCTTTGGCTCGCGACCGCTCTGTTCTGCTCGTGGACCTCTACATAGAACTGCCGGCTCGCGCACTTGCCGCGCTTGCCGCGCCTGCCCTGACACCGCCACCCCCCCCCCGCCCCCGCCCCCGCCCGCGCCCGCGCCCGCGCCGCCGCCGCCGTGCAACGCTCTCAGTGATCATACAAACAGTATTTGTATACTTGTATAGGAACACTACTTCGGATTATTTTGCTTGTAATTCTCTCGCGGGCACCGGTTGAGTTGTCTTTAGTTCTCTGCCGCAGTGTCGACTCCCCGCGCTGTATCGATCGCGCGTCGTGTAATGTGATTACAGTGTCGCCGGCCGTCGGCCGACACCTGTACTGTAAGTAGTACTTCATTGAATGGGTTCAGTACTTGTATATTCAGTATACAGGTGTTATTGTAGTCTGATTCAAGTAAATTATATGTAAATTAACGTTTTTGAAGCTACCTTGTAATGCGACCCATACCTCAAAGCTCTTCCCTGTTAAAATTATGTTATTCCTAGCTGAAAATATTGCAAGATAAATATACATCGCCTTTTTACGTTGGCTTTAGAATTATATATTAAAGTGTGAATCGTTAAAGAGATAAACCAGTAATGTATATCATATGCAATTTTATATAAGAATCTGTCCCGTTGATTCGCTTCTTATAATGAACAATCCAAACGTAAGCTGCGAAGCCACCATATTATACATGTAGATAGTTATTTGTAACTAGTGTAAGTAGATAGTATGTTGTTGGTATTGAGAAGGAGCCGCGTGCCGAGTGCCTTTGTAGTTACTACTAGGTCTTCAAACGATCTTTATATATTATTAGTAAACGTTACGTGTTTATGAAAATTTATTATTACATAATGTTTTTGAAATTTGTAAAGAAAATTTCTACAAGAAAAATGTTATCAGTTAATATGAAACATATTGTGTTTAAGTTTTATAATGATAGTGATAATGTGAGTTCAGGAGATATGAGACGGGAAACTTTGATCTGTATTGAGCTCTGTCTTTCAGAGATGTTATATTATTTTTTTTGTATAATTTTAAAATTCAATTATACATATAAAAGATACTTACTGATATCTGATACTGTTGCAAATAATAAAAATGGTAAACAATTTTACTCTCAAGGGAACACTCTGGGAAAGGGCTTAATATTGATTGAGATTTATTATGTAGTTAACTTAGACTCACTTTGTACTCGTATACTGTTTTCTGTTAAAAGTCCTATAAAATGTACACTTATAAATTACTTAATCGACTTGTGATTATTTATTTTAAGCAACTTTGTAAATACTTACTTGATTGTGATATTTAAACGGTTTTCGACGACCGTCGCACTCTTATGTAGCGTAGTGGTTTAGAAGTCGAGGACACGTCGCACTCACTATGAAAGGGACCTAACTCTTAACTCACAGGTATAATAACAAAGGTGGCAAAGTCCAGCAAATGAATTCTAGAGTATTTAAAAAAACTGATATTGTTATCAGTGTTTGGATTATTCCAAGAATACTATATTTTTTTAGTTGTAATGTATTTCGTAAAGTATAATTTTGATATAGTTTATTTTAATCTATATTTAGGCTAAGCTATGTCGGTTAACTTGAAATCTTAAAAAATATGATGCACTTTGCCGTGTTTTTTTTTGTAACAGATGGATATGCCTTTGTTATTAGACCAAATTGAAATTTTTTGGGAAATATTTTTTTGCGCGTTTAATACGGTTAGGTTTAGTAAAAATCTGAATTAGCAGAAGTTTTTGAGTTAGGTCACTTCCATTCTATTGTTTTACGTGCAGAGCCTCTTTAAATGTTCTCATATTATATAAAAGTACGTAGCCTCTACTTTAGGTAATTAGTTACATAGTTACAGTTAAGGTTCTACTGCTCATATCGCATATGTAACTTGCTAATATGTCCGCCCTCGACGACTCCTCTTTAGTTGGAGGGGGATATGAGCGTCTAATACAGTACATTAGCGGCCTTACATAATGAGCTCTTTTTGATTATTGTTTGAATTCTGAAAGAAGTGCATTTAAATTCCAAAAGACATAATTTTAAGGTACATAGTAGATTGAGTTATTCCTACAAATGCTTGTAAGCTAAGAGAAGTGCAATCGAGGTCCAAATAGTGAACGTAAACTATACTTTTTTATATATGTATTGCTTCGAGTTCCTTGTTTGATATACATTTACCCAAAAACATATAAATTGTCAATTTGTTGATCTTAGTTGATATCCAATTATATTGTATTGGCCTAAGTCGTTTTGTGTGTGAGCGTGTGTGCGTACGTGTGTGCGTGTGTGTGCGTGTCGTCTCAGAGACGCGCGCCAGTTAGTTTTAAGTTAACGTGATTCACTCGTTGTGCGGCGTACACTGGATGTACGTCTAGTTAACTTCCTATCATTTTATATTAGTTAGTCTATATTGCATCTGAAGCAACATATACTTACATATGATGTTCAGTTCGGACACTGATTACTTAGACATAATTTATCTGATGTACTCGTACGAAACGTGACGTCAATGGAAAGCAACGATATAAACAAATTCAATAATGTGTGTCGATTATATATACGTTTATATTATTTTTGTGTTAATTATGATAATGATAATGTTAGGGAAGTATCGCAATCTCGTTTATATTTGCCACTAAGATAACTCCATCATATCATGTTTTGCTCATACAGTGTTATCAGCCACGTGAGCGGACACCTTGTTAGCGTTTTGTTTAACTTCTTGTTCTCGTCCCAGTCAGGAATTGTGCCGCTGTTCTTCAACTACATATACTGTTTCATTTCTAAAAATATTAAGAAATAAAAGATTTGTTTTTAAGGGAACAGGGGACTGAAGTTTTCATGGTATTTTGTTGTTGCCTCCCAAAACAACTAATTGATTATTTAATTGCATTGTAAGGATATCACTTTAATATATAAACATTAATTTCGTTCATCGTGGAACGTATTTATTGACATTATATAAAATTTCATTCGTAATCTTATATCAATAGTATTTTCCCAGTTATTCCCCGGTGTGGTGACATCACTCTGTTATCAACTTATTTCAATCATTTCATAATGTTAATCAATATTTGCATTCAAGTGGATGCATATTTTTTGTTGTATGTGTGACCATCACGCGTCAACCTCGCGTCGATCCACTAACCTATATATTTTTAATATATTTTATGCGTATTCTGGTATTTTCATTGTGACGAAGTCGATTGACATGTTTGTTTCTAATAATATTTTGTATGAAAGGCGGCGCGGTCGTTCTTAGAGTTGAAGGGTCATTAAATTACTTGTTTCTTATGCTCGTCCTAGACCTTTGATTGAGACCCTATTCCCCGGTTCCCTATCGCACGTGACACGTGAGTGACGCCGCGCCGCCTCCCGACGTGACCCGTCCTCGAGCACCGCTTGTCCCCGTGTTAGAGCGCGTGTACACGTTTGCTCACTGTATCATGTATGACGTGTATGGAATTGTAACACATTCGTCTAATAAAATGTTGATCTAAAATATTTGTTTTATTATATAATGATTTAATAAAAAAATACCATATCCTGTAAAACCCTTTAAAGATTTTGTACTCGGTCAATAATACTAATAATAATAATATATTTATTTGCTCTGAACGTAGGTGTATAAAGTATGTTACAGTTTTCCATCCATATTATGTATCCATGTACATTCTACCATTGGGCATGCAAATATTTATTTATTTTTTTTATTTATTTATTTATTGGAAAGCCAACGCTACATACTATGATACCATTTATATTGTTGAGTTACAACTCACTCTATATACATTTATATTATTACATAGCACGTCTCAATTACAGGCTAACACATCATGAAAATAAAATAAAAAAAATATTAAAATTACAACTACAAGAAGAACTACATTAAAATTACTATCTTATAACTTTTTACATTTAAATAAAAATTAAGAGGATACATAATAATTAGCTTAAAACTAAGACTTACCTAGTAGGAACTTAGTTACGGAATAATAACATTTATCTATATATAGATAAAACTTAAATTCTTTTTAAATTTATGAAGTGGCATTTTTATGAGCTCTTGGAATTTTATTATATATAGTGAGGGCCATGCTTACCACATTTTTTTTCCTAAACCTGTCTTGTAGCTGCCTGCACATAATAGATTTTTATACTGAGTTCTCAGACTTACTGTTCGATTTCTAGATTTATCTAAAGCGGGGAATAGATGTTTATTTGTTTTTACGAATACTGCAATTTCTAGTATGTACAGACAGGGAAATGTCAAAAGTCTGTGTTTTTTAAAAATTGGTGCACAACTATCTGTGGCCTTTAATTTAAATATTGATCTTAAGCAACGTTTTTGTCCCTTAAAAATATTTTCTCTTTCACAACAGTTACTCTAAAAAATGATACCATATCGTAAGACTGGAACTTTTTTAGCTAAATTATGTAGTGCATATGCAGATACGTTGAGCTTCTTACAAATGTTGTCAGCTTGAGGTTTCCACGCTAATTGACTATCCATCAGAATACCAAGAAACTTAGCGACATTTACTTCATTTTATTTTTAATCATTATAATTTATATTTAAAGCTTGATTATGTAATCTCTGGTAGAAGTGCATTATCTGAGTTTTCTGTAAGTTTATAATTAAATTATTTTTCTCTAGCCAATAAATTATAGTTTGAATAGCAATATTAATATCATTTTCATAGGTCATTTTGTCCCTACATTTAATAAGCGCAGTACTGTCATCTGCAAACAGTACCGTAGAATGAATTATTTGTCGTGGAAGATCATTAATGTAGAGTAAAAATAGTAATGGTCCAAGGACGCTTCCCTGTGGAACGCCAAATTTTATTTCTTTATATGCCGAAAAGTAAGTTGTGGAATAACGGGAGTCATAAATATTGAATGTTTATTGTAGTCTATCTCAAATAAACTATTTTTGAAATCAATATTTTTATTATCAGTTATTTATCAATGAAAAAGTTATTAAAACATTCAGCAATTTTTAAAGGGCATGCCATAAAAAAAAAAAAACTATTTTATTATGTGTTTTTATTTGAGTAATATATTCAGGATTTGTTTTATTGTTATTTATTATCTGCCAGGCTGTTTTTGATTTATTTTTTGAGCTATTAATAAAATAATTAATTTGTGTTGTTTGTGTTAACTTAACATTTTTTTTAAATCTCTGTGAATATATGTAAAATTTTCTTTTATTTTCATCAGCAGGTTTAATTCTTTGTAACCATAGTAAGTTTCGCTGCTTTTACTACATATGCGAATTCCACGAGAAACCTAACATAACATAACATTTCTCACACTCTTTACGGTATTTATCTTATAAGGAAGATTCATTAGGGTTTTCTGTATTATATACATCAGAAAATGACAGACTACGAAGATGATAGTAAAATTTAGACATTTTTTCTTTAGAGAAGTCTCTTTTTTTAGTATGCCATGACTTTATAATACAGCTTTTATTAATTTTAATGTTTAATAATTGAGCTGTATGATCCGATAAACCAAGATCTAATACATTAGAATTACATTTTGATTGAAGGTTATGTATAAAGTTGTATACAAGTGTTACACAGAGTAACACTAGTAGGCTTCTTAATTTCAATTTTGTAGATTATGGCCTAAAAGAAAATATTTAAACTCTAGAGCAATTTTATTAGTTTTTAAAGTATCTATATTAAAGTAACCACATAACACTTTTTTATTGTTCTTATTTAAGCTTACACCTCTTAAAATGACTTCTAATTTTTCATAAAAAATACTAATATTACTAATATTTGGAGGTCTATAAACATATTACAATTAATCCTTGTTTTATCAACTTTACAGCACAACATTCTATTACATCAGATACGGAATGTTTCATGACGTCTGTTAATTCTACACACTCATGTCTATTTTTAACTAATGTACAAGCACCTCCACGTTTTTTATATTTCCTTGCGTAAAAAGCTCCCAAATGATAATTTGAATATTAAGTAATTTTTCATATCCAGACATGTTGAAATGCTCCGTTATACATATAATACCTATATCTATTTTATTTGTAACTAATAAATCTTGGATGTGCACTGTCAATGCATCACATTTATTTAAGAGTCAAAAAATCAAAATCAAAATCAAAATATTCTTTATTCAAGTAGGCTATTACAAGCACTTTCGAATTGTCAATTTACAACGGTGTCAGTCGAGTCAGTCCTAACGGAAGCTACCACCGGCTCGGAAGGCAGTTCTGCTGAGGAGAGCCGGCAAGAAACTCAACAGTTGCTCTTTTCAAATAAATCGTTTGCATATATTAAAAATAAGAAAGGCCCTAAGATCGATCCCTGTGGCACACCCATCTGTAAACAACTACTACCAGACGACTTCACATCGTTTATAGCTACATGTTGAATCCTTTTAGTAAGATACGAGGCAATGAGATTACGAGCGTTGCCGTGGACACCATAATGACTAAATTTTAACAATAGTGTGTCGTGATCCACGCAGTTAAATGCTTTAGACAAATCACAGAATACTGCAATTGCATTCTGTGAGTTTTCCCAAGCATCATAAATATATTTAAGGAGCGCAACTCCTACATCTGCTGTAGACCTGCCTCTAGTAAAACCAAACTGTGCATTATGAAAAATTTTATTATTAATAAAATAATCAGATAGCTGATTAAGTATTATTTTTTCAAAGATTTTACTTAGTGACGATAATACAGATATAGGTCTGTAGTTGGATGGATCACTATTTTCTCCACTTTTAAACAAAGAAACTATTTTACTGTTTTTCATCAGATCAGGGAAAATACCTTTGTTAACACATTCATTAAAGATATTAGCTAACTGAGGAGCAATTTGTGGTATGATAGAACTCAGTAGCTTTACAGATATACCCCATAGATCACCAGTTTTTTTTTATATTAAGCGTTTTAAAAGTTTTCACAATTACTTCTGGTGTCACATGTTCAAAAGTGAAACTATTATCACAACGACTAGTACTACTTTGCAACAAATTAACTGCAACTGATGGACGTGAACTTATTGAAGAAGTCACTTTAACCGGTATTTCTGTAAAATAATTTTCAAAAGTATTTACCACTTCACATTCATTACTTATTAACTGATTATTAATTTTTAATTCTACCGGCTATTACAAACTTTAGATCTCCCAGTTGTTGCAGTTATTATGTTCCACATCGTACTTATTTTATTTTTCGAACTTAATATTTTATTTCTTATATATATAGATTATGCTTGAATGCAAACTTTTAAGGAAAGAAGGAAGGAAGTTAGGATCACGATTCCATTGCCTCATATCATATAACTCATATAACTTATTTCTACTACGGTATATGCCTACAGTTGCCCAGTCACAAAACTTTATTTTAACATTTTTATGTAGTTCTTGATTGAAACGTCGTGTCAAATTCTTTCAAAGTTACGGTAAACAAATTTTTGTAACACGTATTCGGATTTTCTATACTAGTTTCCATTTTTGATATTTTTCTTTCAACATTATCTCTAAATATATTTAATTTACTGGTAGAGATCGGTCTAAATGTAATTTTTCGCGTATGAGTAACTTGATCAGCAACACTGAAGACTTTAGTCCACAGTGATCAGAACTTAAATTACCTATTTATTATGAGTTGGTCCTCAACGTCACAGTGACAGAAGACGTTATCTATACAAGTTACTGAGATATTTGTAATACTAGTAGGTTCGCAAAAGATATTCATTAAATTAAACGATTTATATAGATTCAGAAAGCGAACACTTTGGGAGCTATTTTGCAAATCTACATTAAAATCGCCGCTAATAATTATGCTTTTATTACTTTTAGAAAGTTTTTTTAGGGCATCCTCCATTTTATTTTCAAACAATTCAAAACTACCTAGCGATGGTCGGTATACGCATACTATAACATACTGTTGAAACTCGACACAGGACAATTAAATAGTACGTTCGACGGAGAGAGCCACAATGTCCTGGCGTGACTTACACACTATGTCTTTTCTGGTTAGAATTAGGGAGGCACCGCGGACGGCATTCTCTCTAGCGGACCAACTTGACACTTTGTAGTTTTCTATGTTAATATGATTGGATGAATTTGTCACCCAGTGCTCAGTAATGCCAAGTAAATGTATATTATATTTATTAAGGAATAAATCCAGTTCTAATTCCTTGCCACCTAAGCCCTGAATGTTTTGATGTACAGTATTGTATTTACATTGCTTAGGCTTTTTCTTTATATCTAGATCTTTATAGCAGATACAATGTAGCTCCTGTCATCTTATAACTATTGTAAATAAACTTATGTAAATCTAAATAAAAAAAACATCGCTATGACGTCGAGTTGTATTGTACAATGTCATATTTAAATTATATATATAAGCCACAAATTTAAATTAACAAATGTAAGATGCAATAATAAAACTGTAATATCAATAAAATACACAAAATTAACAAAAGCCAATAAAATATTACAATAAAATAATAAACTTAAAACTAACCTGAATCGATACAATTGTCAATAGCAAACCCTTATAAACAACTTCACCATAACAACACTCACTCTAAATCAAAAGTCAATAAGTGACAAAGTCAAGCTTGATACTACAAGCTTACATATATATATGATTATTTTGCGTGTCTGTGAGGGAAGAGGAGTATAGAAAAGAGCATATAATAAATTTGCATTTAGTTCTAGTATGAAATTCTAATAACATCTTGTTTCCTCACTGACAAGCTGTCTCCATGTAATAATACAATAGTACTATGCTCATTTATTGACATATTCAGAATTTTCTTAATATTGAACTGGTAACTGGCACCAGGCGAACGTGCATTGAAAACATTTGGACAATATTGACTAAGAAGAGACCCAAAGCCTTGACCTTATTTATCTGATATTACAATAATTTTATTCAGTGAGTAACAGGAGTATTTGTCATTCTTTGGAATATTATTTGGTCTATCTTTTTTATTAATGTTTAATTTAAAAAGGTGGCTTTGCGCGTATATCGAATTTCATTGTTATTAATACATTATTAAAGTCGTCAATTTCATCTTGGTAGACCGTTGACACATAGCTTTTTAGAAAGGGGACGATGTTAAATATTAAATCTGAATGAATTATATAATAAAATCTGCCAGTTGCTGGCTGTATATTTAGCCGTCATCATTTTAAGTAAATCTTTAAGTAACGTATGGATTTTTAGGACAAATAATACTACACATAATTTTATTTTTTAATCAAATTATAATTATCTATATATCCAAACTGTACAAACAATATGGCCTTACTCTCATACGTGAGTTGAGTACTACAAGTAAAAGAAAAATGACTTAATTATATATTTTATAAGAACGTTTATTTAAAATACATTACAATAACGTATAATAGGAACAAACATAACATTTGTTACATAAAGAGTAGGTTGTGTGTGTGAAATAAGGCTCCATGCGCTTCGCTCTCAGCTCTTACATCTAATAGTTGTTATCAGAATATTTGTACAATGGAATGGTTACAAAGAGCAGTAGTGACTAACTCTTGCTATGAAATTATTTTCTTTGAGAAAATTACGTTAATTATGTTAATTATTCACTGTATTTCAATCTGTTAACACAAATTGTTCGTGGCTCGTGAGCTCCGTGAAAGTTTTACAGGCTTTGAAAAGTACGACTAGAGAAAGATATGAATATAATCGATTCGACTTCAGCACCGCCTGCCCCGGTGCCCGAACTCGTTACGGGCGCCGCGTGATGATCGACTGACTGACAGTGTGTCTACGGTGGGGTTGTTCGCGCCTCACAGGTACATGCCGTTGACGAGGTAGTCGGCGTCGAGGGCGAGGCGCGGGTGAGCGCGGCGGCGGCGGCGGGCGGCGCGCGCCCGGCACACCAGCAGCGTGCCCAGCGCCGCCGTCATCAGCGTGCCTAGAACACACATTACGGGGATAACGTCGCACATATCATTAGCCAACAAACAAACACAAGACGATAAGACTCGTTACCGAGCACCAGCAGCATGACGGCGGCGGGCGGGTGCTCACTGAGGCCGTCGTGCTCGTCGGGCGGCCAGTGGTCGCGCGCCGCCAGCGCGGCCGCCGCCGCGTCGTGCGCGCGCACAGCCGCCGCCGCGCTCGCGCTCGCGCCACCATCCGCCGCTGCGCCCACGCTGTTCGATGTGCTTATAATTTTTGCTGATGATATATTCTGTAAATATTTAATTATATTACGTAAAACGAATGAAAAGGCATTTAATTTTTCGACATCCATTAAGTAAATACAATAACATTATTAGTATGTAATTAGCTAGGTAGTTAAAGGCATACTTACAATATCTTTTAGAACTTTCTTCTTGGTAGTATTCTCTGGTATAGTGAGCTTCTTCTCGTCTCTGAGGTCGATGCCACCGTCCACGAGGGGCGCGCGCGGCGGCGGCTCCGTCGGGAGCTCTAGCATCTTGCTCTTTGTCATCAACTCGAAGCCCTTCTTAGGACTATCTCTCAATGTCTGCTGTTGACTGGAGTATATGATAGGCAACTCCGGCATCGTTTTAGGTGGCAAATACACGGGCATTTCCTAAAAATGTCGAATGTTTTATAAAAGTAGATATATACTGTGGCAATAAATTATCCGGAAATTGTAAATAAAAAAAAAGTAATCATTTATTAATCAATATTTATTTTATCGCTTTCAAAATAGGCCCCATTTGATGCAATACACAACAACAACACATGCAATACATATGTACCAACGGTTCTTCCAATCTTCGAAACATGTTTTATAAGCATTTTCCGGGATCTTCTTTAGATCTGGCGACGAATTCTCTTTCATGTCTTCAATTGTCTCATAACGGTGTCCTCGGAGTGGCAATTTGAATTTAGGGAACAGGAAAAAGTCGACCGGAGCTAGGTCTGGTAAGTACGATGGTATTTATCGAGTTTTTGGTCTTAAATTCGGTCACGACGTGAGCTCGGTGCGATGGTGCATTATCGTCATGCAAAATCCACGAATTTTCCTTCCATAATTCCGGCCGTTGCCTACAAATTTTCTCGCGCAAATGCCTCAATACAGCTAAATAGAATACTATTCACGGTCAATAAGGAATACCTTATTGACCGTTTGTCCCTCTGAAAGGAATTCATAGTGTACCACACCTCGATTATCGAAGAAAACAGTGAGCATCACCTTCACTTTTGACTTGCTTTTGCGCGGTTTTTCGGTTTTGGCTCGTTTTTGTTCTACCATTACGATGATTGTTGATTTGTTGGTATGTCATACACGTAGACCCATGTCTCATCGCCAGTTATGGTGCGTTCCATGAATGAGGGATCAGTATTGGCACGCTCCAGCGCGTCTAAAGCGGCTTCTTCACGATGCTTTTTTTGCATGAAATTCAGCTCTTTTGGAACAAGTCTGCCAGCGACCTTTCTCATGCCCAAAATGTCAACCAAAATCAAACGAACCGACTCTCGAGAGATGTTAAGGTCTTGTGCTTACTCTCTAACACTGGTATAACGATTTTCGACAACAGTTTTCCTCACAATTTCAATGTTTTCATCGGTTGAAGAGGTCGAAACTCGTCTGGAACGAGGCAAATCTTCAACGTCTGTACGGCCGTTTTTGAACGTTTTGTACCAGTCATAAACTTTGAGATTTGATAAAATTAATTCACCGTAAGCTTCTCCCAACATTCTCAACGTTTCCGCACACGAAATTTTGTTTGTAATACAAAATATAATGCAAACTCTTTGTTCAATTATTGGATTCATTATAAAAATCGCCGCGCACTACTGAGGTGTGTTTACTAAACTGAGTGCTGTTAACAAACTAGTTGTCAGATCGCGCTAAAAATTGCTATCAGAGGTCAGCACAGTGTTACCAACTTACAAAAAAAATATATTTGAAAAATATCAATTTAAAAGTCGCGCGTTAACGCGACTTTTAAAAATGAAATTTCCGGATACTTTATTGTCACAATGTATTTTGTAGATAGTTAGATTTGGATATCCAGTAGTAAAAATGGTTCCTTACTGGTTCTGGTCGCGGCTGAGGCACGGGCCAGGAGCGGCGAGGTTCTACGTCTGGCCAATCCAGTCTCCCGTATGCGTTCCAACCCTCCATGCCGTCTGCAACTTACAATTTCATGGTATGCTACAAATAATGCAGATCGGAGTACCAATTTTATAATTAACTTATAAATATAATTAGTATACATCTCTCAACTATACACTCTTACACAAAAATGAAAAAAATATAATATATAGATAGTCACCTGGTTGTGGAGGTGGAGGTTGCCAGGCGCGATGCGGCCACGGCGCGTTGGGCGCGGCCGGCTCGAACGCGCTCTCTTGCAACAACCCGCCCTTGTGACTGAAGATGTGCGACCCACTCAGACCGTTACCACTCACTGGAAAATATGCATGTAAGCTTGTAGTATCAAGCTTGACTTTGTCACTTATTGTCTTTTGATTTAGAGTGAGTGTTGTTATGGTGAAGTTGTTTATAAGGGTTAGTTATTGACAATTGTATCGATTCAGGTTAGTTTTAAGTTTATTATTTTATTGTAATATTTTATTGGCTTTTGTTAATTTTGTGTATTTTATTGATATTACAGTTTTATTATTGCATCATACATTTGTTTATATGCATATATTTTTAAATAACAAGTAGTTTCTCACGTTTCGGCTATTAAATATCTATTTAAGCCTACCTGTGTTATATCTGTGTGGAGGCTGAGCTTGGGTGAGACGGTGCGGCCAAATATCAGCACCTTCCACCAGAGCGTCGTTACTCACAGCTAAGACGGGACCACCGGACTCTTCGCTGCTGTCTATAATTTGCGCTCGCTGTAGAAAACGATCAAGCATAATGTTTATATGTTTATACAGCCAAACGTATTTTATAGGTATCACGTAGTATAAGTACTTGTGTTAATGTCGGAGGAGGGGAAGGTCGCGTGACCGTCGGCGAGCGCGGCGGCGGGCGCGCGGGTAAGGCGGGCGCGGCGGGCATCGCGGGCGCGGCGGGCGGCGGCGGCGCCGGCGACGCGGGGCAGCCCAGCTCCGGCGCCTCGTCGCTGCCGTCCGCGCACTGCGGCACGCCGTCGCACGCGTTGTACACCGCTATACATTCCCCACCGCGCCTGCACTCGAACTGGTAGCGGCTGCAGCGCCCTGCTTCAGACAACTCCTACATGCTAATTATATTACAATATCCAAACAAAACTAGAACTACATTGTGACAATAAAGTATCCGGAAATTTCAATTTAAAAGTCGCGCGTTAACTATTTTTCAAATATATTTTTTTTGTAAGGTGGTAGCACTGTGCTGACCTCTGATACCAATTTTTAGCGCGATCTGACAACCAGTTTGTTGACAGCACTAAGTTTAGTAAACACACCTCAGTAGTATGCGGCGATTTTTATAATGAATCCAATAATTGAACAAAGACTTTGCATTAAATTTTGTGTTACAAACAAAATTTTGTGTGCGGAAACGTTGAGAATGTTGAAAGAGGCTTACGTTGAATCAATTTTATCAAAAACACATTTTTATGATGGTACAAAGCGTTCAAAAACGGCCGTACAGACGTTGAAGATTTGCCTTGTTCCGGACGAGCTTCGACCTCTTCAACCGATGAAAACATTGAAATTGTGAGGAAAACTGTGCACGAAAGTAGTTATACCAGTGTTAGAGAGTTAGCATAAGACCTTAACATCTCTCGACAATCGGTTCATTTGATTTTGGTTGACATTTTGAGAAAGGTCGCTGGCAGACTTGTTCCAAAAGAGCTAAATTTCATGCAAAAAAAGCATCCTGAAGAAGCATCTTTAGACGCGCTGGAGCGTACCAATGCTGATCCCTCATTCATGGAACAAAGTCAAAGTCAAAGTCAAATAATTTTATTCAAAATAAGAAGTTACAAGCTTCATTTTTTGAACGTCAAATAATTTACCACCGGTTCACTAAATTTAATGCCTCAGACCTGAGAAGAAAACTCATCATAACTGGCGATGAGACATGGGTCTACGTGTATGACATGCCAACAAATCAACAATTGTCGGAATGGCAGACCAAAAACGAACCAGAACCGAAAAAACCGTGCCAAAGCAAGTCAAAAGTGAAGGTGATGCTCACTGTTTTCTTCGATATTCGAGGTGTGGTCCACTATGAATTCCTTCCGGAGGGACAAACGGTTAATAAGGAATACTATTTAGCTGTATTGAGGCATTTGCGCGAAAAAATTCGTAGGAAACGGCCGGAATTATGGAAGGAAAATTCGTGGATTTTGCATGACGTTAATGCACCATCGCATCGAGCTCACGTCGTGACCGAATTTAAGACC
The DNA here is from genome assembly GCA_033558755.1 of Philaethria dido. Taxonomy (NCBI): domain Eukaryota; kingdom Metazoa; phylum Arthropoda; class Insecta; order Lepidoptera; family Nymphalidae; genus Philaethria; species Philaethria dido. The sequence continues at coordinate 181,480 of JAKGSA010000891.1, forward strand.
AAAAACTCGATTAATATCATCGATCAACCACCTCACCAGACTAGCTCTGGCCGACTTTTTTCTGTTCCCTAAACTCAAATTGCCACTCCGAGGACACCGTTATGAGACAATTGAAGACATAAAAAAGAATTCGCGAGGCGAGAGCTAAACGCGAGAGCTAAAGAAGATCCCGGAAAGTGCTTATAAAACATGTTTCAAAGATTGGAAGAAGCGTTGACACATGTGTATTGCATCAAATGGAGCCTATTTTGAAGGCGACAAAATAAATATTGATTAATAAATGAATACTTTTTGTTTTATTTACAATTTCCGGATACTTTATTGTCACAATATATATCACTAGAAAAAAGAAAAGGGTAACCGGCATCAATTACTTGCTTTACATTCATCCAACGTTTGACTACACTATATTTTACTGGTATTACTGGTGCTGGTACCACCAGCTGATATGTATGAAGTAGTGTTGTCCGCTCAACTCGGTATTCATCTAAAGCTCAGCACTCGTAACATTTACTAAATTGCCACGTTGCTATTAGTCATTTCATCATACATTTACCTTCACTTGTTATTGTTACTGTAGTTTTAAATTAGTATTATTAAATTTGCTCATGGATAATAGCTTTGGCAATATATTCACAAGTGTACACCTCAACATAGTAATAAAATATAGAATAATTTTATATTACCTTTAAGACTAAATTTCAACTTTATATGTAAATTTGGGATATTATATTGAGTTTACACTGTATTAAGTGGTTTTTGTAACGATTTACGGACTTAACGACTGTAATAACTCTTTTATTAGTTTTTTTATCTTCACACGCTTCTCACCTTTGCGGGGAACACAACAGAGAATCTTATCACATTTGAGCATATCCTTCACTGCAAGTTGTCATTTACCCATATAAACAGGCGATGTAGCGTTTTAGATGACGAAACGCAACGACATACATACTTTGTATATCGAGATTTGATTCTTTTAAATTTTAAATTTACATTTCCTCTATAAATAATTATAAATTAATATTACCATATATAATATATCATGTAAAATGAATTTTAGTCATGATTTATATGAGTCAAGTTACATTAGTGGGTAGAGTTTAGATTTTTATAATTAATTTGGTGTCACAATAGCACAATGTAAACTTGATTGTGATGACGTGTGTATAAAGACAGGTATGGAGTGAGTCAGAGGTGGCAGAGCAGGCGCGTCGTGCGAGAGCACTGACACGCCGCACGCGGGTCGCGCTCCACTTGACTCATGCGCACCGTTACGTCTGCAATCAGCGATACTACTTCGAACCACGTTCAACTTAAACTTACATATTATAAGATTTATAGAACATTTACAAATGTTTGTCACAATCATCAAAACCTCCACGCTTTTTGTATGATCTATTTGCTGTTTGTATGATGTCTGTTCAGATTTTTTATGGTCACTAACTATGGTTATCTATCGTGGCACACAGAACTTAATCATTGTAAGTTCGATGCTCACTCGGGGGATGAACAGAACGAGGAAATAAAAATTTATTTCCTCGTTCTGTTTAGACATAGCGGCTGTACTTTAATTTCTGCTGCACAACACGAAATATTTCAAATTCAGGTGCAAACTGTAGAACAGTGTCATGACACAAGGTTCTCTCTGTCTCTCTGCTCATTCTGTCTATGCCTAGATAGTGAAAAGTGATAAACTCCTTTTTTTATTGTATTCTAATATTCTATTAAAATGAAGCATAACCTACTCGGTAGTGGCGGAGGCGGAGGCTCGTGCGGCGGCTGCGGGGGCTCCGGCGGCGGTCGTGGCGGCTCTGTCGTATGCACTACTTGCGTCGTGCTCACTGTGCTGCTCGTAGGGCTTCTAGAATTTAATTTAAGGAATGTTTTTTTTATAATAATTTTATACTATTGTAAAAAAAACATTCCTGTAAGAATCTCAATAAAAAACTCTAAAACGTCTATTGAAACTATTAATTATAATCAAAATATTTATTATAGGTTTGACAAGGATAAAACATAGAGTAGACGTGGTTGATACTAGCTATTTATTTATTCCTTAATAAATATAATTTATTAAGGAATAATATTTTATTTTATTACTTATTCCTTAATTATAAATATAATGTACATTTACTTGGCATTACGGAGCACTGGATGATAAATTGATGAAAACTACAAAGTGTCAAGTTCGTTCGCTAGAGAGAATGCCGTCCGCGGTGCCTCCCTAATTCTAACCAGAAAAGACATAGTGTGTAAGTCACGCCAGGACATTGTGGCTCTCTCCGTCGAACGTACTATTTAATTGTCCTGTGTCGAGTCTCTACAATATGTTATAGTATGCGTATACCGACCACCGCTAGGTGGTTTTGAATTGTTTGAAAATAAAATGGAGGATGCCCTAAGAAAACTTTCTAAAAGTAGTAAAAGCATAATTGTTTGCGGCGATTTTAATGTAGATATTTTGCAAAGTACCGTGTTCGCTTTCTAAATCTATATAAGTCGCTTAATTTAATGAATATCTTTTGCGAACCTACCTGCACACAACATCTTCGCCAACCAACATCCCAGCTTCTGCGAGTTACCGGACAGAAATGAATGAATTTTGGCATGGCAATAGCTTAGAGTCTGAGGCACACAGGATAGTTTTCATCCTGTCATCATTCGATTTAGTTTTCATGAAAAAGACAAAAACCTACATAGACAAGTTACTTATATGCCGATAATTACTGGGTTCAAATGAATGAATTTTGGCACAGCATCAGCTTAGAGTCTGAGGTACATATAGGATAGTTTTTATCCTGTCATTCGATTTTATTTTTCATGAAAAAAAAAAACAAAAACTCATAGACAAAGTTACTTTATATGCCGATAATTACTGGATGCAAATGAATGAATTTTGGCACAGCATCAGCTTAGGAGTCTGAGGTAGATATAGAATAGTTTTTATCCTGTCATTCGATTTAGTTTTCATGAAAAAACAAAAAACCTACATAGACAAGTTACTTTATATGCCGATAACACACAAATGAATGAATCTTGGCACAGCAACAGCTTAGAGTCTGGAGGTACATTATAGGATGTTTTTATCCTGTCATTCGATTTAGTTTTCATGAAAAATAAAAACCTACATAGACAAGTTACTTTTATATGCCGATAATAACTGGATAGAAATGAATGAATTTTGGCACAGCAACAGCTAGGAGTCTGAGCTACATATATGATAGTTTTATCCTGTCATTCGATTTAGTTTTTCATGAAAAAGAAAAACCTACATAGACAAGTTACTTATATGCCGATAATTTTTTGCGTGGGTATAGCTAGAACCTGAGCAACTTAGGATGCTTTGAATTGATAGTCAATGTAGTTTTCGTTGAAAAAATAAAATAACTGACACCCTCAAATTACGTCAATTACTCGCATACTTTCTTTCTAATTACACTAAGTAATATGAATATTAAATATAAAAATATTAAAAGAAATGAAAAAGAGAACAAGAAATATACATTTATTTATTCAGAATCATATAATCGATTTTAGATATGAACGGTAATAGGTATGAACGTATAATAAGTAATATAATAATTTTATATTTGTTTTCAATATTTTCATGATTATTTAAGAGACATTTTTAATATAGTATAATAAAAATAATTTAATTTCTTACACAATGGGATTGTTATTTATTGGCAACATGATAATTTATTTTATCATTATTATGAGGGTAATAGAAAGTTTTAGTTGACGGAATATATTTTGTTAAGAAAATCTTTATGGTAATAAATTTAATTGTAAGTAGTTAATACTGTGTTAATTTAGATATTTATGAGCAGCACATAAAGTAAGAGACAACATGACACACATAACGTAAAGTAAGTTCTATTAGTAAAGATAATAACAATTATCCTATTCTGATTATTAATGTAAAAGTTAGGAAACTTAAATATTTAGACGATATTTGTTACTCTAAAAATTAGGAC
>JAKGSA010000892.1:0-48455 GCA_033558755.1 Philaethria dido
ATCTAGCAATTCTTTGTGGCCACTTTAGTGTAGTGGGGTACGCGTTTAACTGTAAACGGGGATTGGTCGTGGGTTCGATTCCCTAAGATAATATTAAATTCTTTTTATTTCTCCAATCTGGTAAGGCAAAACGTGGCGTTTCACAAGGACTAAGGTTTTGATTCAAGGTCCACCACTCAATACGAAATCGGGTGGAAAGGGAAAAACTGGATATTTTAAAATTAAGTTCTCTCTGACTGTAAAAGAAGCAATTCCTCTAAACTAGAGTAACATTGTGTATGTATCCAAATTTTTCTACATTGAATTTATATATGTGTTTTTACTTAAAGGACAAACGTAAAAATAATTATTTTTAGATTTTTTATATTTATTCATCGTGGTTTATAATAAGGTAAGGTAGGTTTAACTCTGAAAAATAGAATAAGCCCTACAAAAAATAAAATAAATGCAAACAAGGTATCAAGGTCACCTGTCTATTTAAATTTGTATTTCCGTATAAAACTATTGTACTGTACGTAAAGTAATGTACTACACGTTTATATTACTCATTAGGGAAGGAAAAGTGAGTCACAAAAAGGGTATTGTTCAAATTTGTTAATCAAACTAGGGTTTTAAATAAAAGATAAGAAAACAAGATAGATCATAATTGAATTGTTCTTTCTATTTTTTTTAGTTTTACATACTTGTACTACGCTACTGCGTTAAAAATAAAAAAAACGAAAATAAAGCAGTATGTTTTTTTTATTTATATGTACTCGTGTATATACTTTGATTTTAGCACACCCGTAAATCTTTTACTTCTCTTTCGTAGCCATAGATTGACTGGAAGAAATCTCTACTAGAGATAAGTCCACCTTTGCTAACAGCTTTGTTAATATGGTATTGATTTTTTGTTACAAAGTGCAATAAAGAATATATTATTATTTTATATTAGATATGGAAAGTCATTTAGGTAACCTTCCGGTTCGATTACATATAAGCCAAGTTTTGTTTATTCCCACCCGTTCTTTTTCGTGGTTATGGTGGTTCCGGTGGCGGACTGCCATGATCACTACATTATCTCCTCCGTCCATCTGTACACTCGAGCCTGACATTGAATTCGTTGTAAATGTCCATAGGCAGAAGTAACTACTTACTATCAGGGAGTCTTTCTACTCATTTTCCCTTTATCAATAAGAAAATTCTTTTTATTACATTCTTTTTATTTTCTCCATTTATCCTCAGATTGACCATCAAATTACAGGTGTCTATTGCAATAGTTTGTGTCATAAAATAAAACGTATTTGCACTTGCGCGAAGATAAAAGTCGGGAATGCTTTATAGACCAGATATTTTATCTCAGTGCCACTTCTATGTAAAATTGGCGGAATAATTCTTTCTGACACATACTCGTATCTAGCCGAATTTATTCAGTCATATGTTTTTGGAGATGTACCTAATAGTTGCTATTTCGTCCTTCTTGTAATATATAAATATCGTCTGAGTATATACTATTATTGTTTTCTGATTTCTCTAGCATTTAATTTAAATTATAATAACGTAGTAACGTGTTTTAAAACGGTTCAATATATTGATACACTGAGAATAGATACAATACCAGGGCTGTTGATGAAGTTGGTTTTAACGTGCCCTATATTAGCATAATAGTTTCTATATATAGAGTGAAAGAAAAATCTTTCAACTGATACTGGTGATGGCAAGTAAGTAAGTTTTTGTTAAGTGGGGCATTAATATTCTGAAAAAGGGTATTCTGAGGTAGGGTATTCTGAGGTAGGGTGTCATTTAGTTACGACCGAAAAGACGTTAGTAATCTTAAAATTACTTTGTTTCAATTGTGACAATTTACTTAAAAAATACGTCACGCAGACATAATCTAGGCTACTATCATTTTAGTCTTTTCTCAAAGAAATATAACCAAATTTGTTATAAGTATAGCCCTTAAGCTATTACATGTAATAAAATAGTTAAATGAGCACATCTTCCTTTTAGTTTCGGTAAGTACATACAAATATTGTATGTTTTATAGTATTTCGATGAAATGAAGAAATCGTAATTTATTAGATTACATATGAGAAGTAACTAATATTGTCTGAATGAGAAATTTAAGTGAACTTCAGAGAAGCTTCATAAATATTTTAACTTTTGTTTAAATATTTATCATTATGGTTGAATTATAAATCTTACTGAAATAATTTCGAGGTTATAATTATGAAATGGAGTTCTTGAGTATTGAACTTTAAATTCATATCTTCAAATTTAAATTACTATAACTTTTGTTTTCATAAAACTGGATTTGATTGCGTAAATGATTTTTTACCGTATATAAGAAAACGCAATATTCTTGGCACAGTGACGCTTGTCGTGGCGCAGAGGCACAAGCCTGGTACTGTAAACGCGACAGGTTGTGGGTTCGATTCCCACTCAGCACGCAATGCCTCAATTTGGCGGAAAGTGGGGAATGGAGTGTCTTAGCACTAGGTTCCCTCTGCCTTCCCTGCTATGTGCGGGATACAGCGTGAAGCTAAGTAAGTAAGTATGATATTTACCTCGTGAAGAAATCGAACATACAACCTACTGTGTTTACAGTCAGTTCCAGTATTTACAGTACGCTGTCCCACTACGCCAAGATGACTTCTACATCTAATTAAAAACATATCTGGAAGCTTGATTTAAAATACAAGTATAATTTAATTTAGCCATCAATACCAATAATTCCAGTTCTTTTAATTTAGGAAATAGGTATCATATTTATGTCTCTTTTCCATTTGTCTCATGATTATAGACCTAAGAATAAGCATTATTAAAAAATATTATAGCTGTAAAGCACACTTTTCACGATAATATTCGACAATAGACAGCATAATAAAATATTACAGCTGTATAACTCTCAAAGCAATTAGAATAACAAAGAAGTTTAACAGGCTTTAAGCACAAGAAAATGACGTTTTCCTAGGTTTGCCGTTAAGACCTGAAAAATTACCTTACTAATTAGCCACTTACAGGTAGAAGCCAGACTTTTGCGCCTGGATTCAAACTCACATCTTGACATGAATTCCCACTGCATTGTTACGCCTTCTTGCTTAAACTCTGTGCCTACTTTAAAAATGGCTAAAAAGATTTTTGTATTTTGCAAGCCAAGTGTTAGATAAGAAATTATTTATGTAACTCCGCGTTAATCCTTGGTTTTTTTCAAGTTTTAGTTAACGTTTCTTTATGTACAATATCTTTATCCGTTATAGCCTAAGCTTGGCTCCACGACGGTCCCTAATGTCTTTGAGCTAATAACCTAAATTAGACTATGTACTTATTTTATAATATTTTTTAAATATTCAAATACGCCTGTCGTGGCGCAGCGGCACAAGCGTGCGACTGTAAACGCGCGACATGTTGTGGTGGTTCGATTCCACTCCAGGAAATATTTTGAAAACAAATAATTTAGCATTTTCATTTTCTTTCCTAGGTCTGCAACAAAGCAAAGCGCGGCGTTGAGTTCCGCCACTCAGCACGCAATGCCTTTATCCGGCGGAAAGTGGGGAACGGAATTGTTGAAAGAGAACGGACTGTCTTTACACTAGCTTCTCAGGTTCTCTCTGCCTTCCCCTATGTGCGGGATATGCGTGCAGCCAAAAAAATACAAATATTTTAGGTTACAAATGGGCATAAAAATTAAAATCTTTAAGATTTATAACTTCTCTCTTCGTTTTCTATTTAATTATAGAATAAAACTTGGAAATTAAAGAAATTATTTATTTTTATTGATATTGTGCAACACTGACATTCTAGTATGAATTGTTCGCCAGACTGCCCCTTAAATAAATAATTAATAGAACTTTTTTATATTTTTACTTTTATATAAGATGTTAAATCGTAATTTTATAAATAGTAATTTTTAACGCCTGTCGTGGCGCAGAAGCCACAAACGTGCGACTGTAAACGTGGCAGGTTGTGGGTCTGATTTCAATTCCAGGAAATGACTTTTCATTTCCTGAGTTTGCTAACAAGGCAAAGCGCAGCGTTGAGTTCCGCCACTCAGCACGCAATACCTCAACTCGGCAGAAAGAGGGGAACGGAGGTCGCAACACCTCAGGCTCCCATCTCGCCTACCCTGATATATTCGGGATACAGCGTGAAGCCAAGTGTATGTATGTAAACACGCTTACTAGCTCTCAATATATATCTAATGTATAAATCAATTTAAGAAAATCTTGCAAACGTTATTTTGACCTATTTCTTGCTTTAAAATTTGCACACGTGAATTCTGGGCGTCTCTCTGCCAGAACGACCGCTGGGTTAAGCAAGATATTTTTTTTTTTTATTTGTTTTTAAAATAATTTGTTATTTAGCATATGATTACATTCACACTTCCGTATGTTTTTTACAGGATGGGGGTAGAAACATCAGAGACATGAGTTGTGTTGATTATAAAAGTGAGACTACCCATTTTTACGCGTTATTGCTTTTTTTTTTTATTAAAAACATAAAATTATTTTAATTTGTAATAAGATTCAGCTTTAGTTATTTTTTTTACAAATGGACTTGTCTCACTCCTCTCAAAATCAACGGCTCATTTAATGAAAGGAAATGAAATCAGTAAATATTTTTCATTCAAATAGACTTATTACAACACTTTCCAATTCATCAATTGATAACGATGCTCGCATTCGTCATCCTACTGAATGTAAGGAAGAGCTGAGATATACTTAACGGCTGCTTTCAAATATAATTTTGCGTATGGCGAATGCAGGTATTCGTATTGCGTTTGACGCCCGTTCTTCTGGACTACCCCGCTAGGGATAAAGCGCGAAGTTAAATAAGGCAAGTAAGTAATACCTGTTTCTGATGAACAAGACAGGTCATCTCCCATCCTATAGTATCCCTCCCTTCCGTCTCTATCCCTCTAGGTTGGCAACGCATCTACAACACATCTCTCTGGTGGTGTAGATGTTCATGGGCGAAGGTAACCACTTACCATCAGGTAACCTTCTGCTCTGCTTGTCGTCCTGTTATCAATATAAAAAAAAAAGGTCATGACATCGACCACTCCCACATTGGTGTGTACGAATAAGAAGAAGAATACCTATTTAACGACATTGTATGATTTCATGAATTTAGCTCCATATTTTATCTTTACAAATATTTTGCTGGAAAACATATTAAATATAGATATGTTTTCAATATTTCCAGAATGTGATTTGATCTTACGACCATTATTTTCTGATGTACCTACCTACTCAAATTACGTGATGACGGCGTCGACGGACGTCTAAGTGAATATTGTTGTCATCATACATAATTTAAGCATGACGTCTATTTTATCTCATAAATTATTTGGACTGATTTTTTATAGACAACTCAATAATTAAATTTGCTCTTTTTATAGATTTAACTGTAAAGTCTATTATACGAGTACGATATTTTCATTTACTTAGTTAATATGACATATTTGTTTCAAATTTATAATTTTTTTACCTTCCCTTTTTTTTTCCCTGCATAGCAGGGTAAAATTGAGAGAATGTGAAGGGTCAAGACTCATGCTTTCTGCTGCCTACTGAATTCCCGTCAGCCAGGCGCAAAGGTAATATATGCGCGACTGTCAGCGCAACTGGCTGGGTCCGATCTCACTCCAGGAAATTGAAGACATATTAAATAAGGAAATGAATATATTAATAATAATATTTAGTATTTTCATTTCCTCGCTCTGTAACAGCGAAAGCGCGGTGCTGAGTTCCGTCACTTAGCACGCAATGCCTCACATATGAAAAGTGGGATTGAAATGTTAAAGAGAATGGAGGTCTTAACACTAAGGTCTGTGGTTCCTTCTACTTACCCTGATATATGCGGATACAGCGTGAAGATTGGTAATAACGCTCTCCTGCTCTGACTTCTTACTCTCTAGTGTTAAAACGAGAGACGTTAAAAAGAAATAATCCTGAGTGGGGGGAATCGAACCCACAACTAGACGCCTTTAATATCTTATATTTTATATACGGATAAAACAATCGAGTACACAATCGAGTATATCATTGCTACTTTCTTAACTCTTGTAATATATCATTTTCAAAAGATAAACATATATAAGACTTTGTTTACTTTTGGTACACTCTTCCCCGCGCGTGTTATGGAACATAACATCAAGTATTACAAATTCAATCTCGATCAAAGGTTTGTTTTAAATTAAATATATGTATGTATGTTAATTTTTCTGAGGCTGTCGTGGCGCAGTGGGATAACGTCTGTTTGTAAACGCGATTGGTTGTGGGTTCGATATCCGTTCGGGACTTTTTTTTGTTAGCTTCACGCTGTATCTATAACTATTTTTGTTCTTTCGCTCTGGTAAGACAAAGCGCATCGTTGGGTTTCGCCATTCCATACGCTATGTCTCAATTTCGTTTACGGAGTGCCTTGACACTAAGTTCTCTTTGGCTATGTTGCTATTTGAAAACATGAAACCGTGAAACTGCTAGAATGAAAATATTTGGGATATTTGTACTTTACGGGTCAAATGGAAAAAATCTACCGTGAATCATTTCTATAATTTCAAATTTAGACGTTGCCTGGTAGGAAATCGAATTCTTCCCTAAGTATTTATTAGCCTAACCGTAATACACAATATAAATCATTATATTAATATTTGAAGGAAAACTTTGTACCGCCTTTGCGAAAATTATGCGGATGGAAAAGTATGAAATTTGCCATACTTAAAGTTTATATGGAGACGGAATACAATAGCCATTATTTTTTATAATAGTGCCTTAGAAATATAATAGATTAATGAAGAATATATAACACTGAATATCATGTTTGTTTGTTCAAAAAATGAAGCTTGTAACTTCTTATTTTGAATAAAATTATTTGACTTTGACTTTGACTTTGACATGTAACAATACATAGATTAGTATAAAGAGACATGCACATATTTATTATTTATAAAGTGTTATCACATATTTAGGATCAGAACAACATTTTTAGAAAACGTACAACGATTTGAACGTAGCGGGACTCGAACCTGCACCTCTTGGTGTTAACAGCAAAAATAAGCTGTAACAAATAACAATTCAAATATATTCGAATTACGATGTAGCTTTAAAAGAACCTGAGCCGTACGGCTTAGCGGTGAAACCGCTTGGATGGATCCCAAGAGGCGCGAGTTCGGGTCCCGCTGCGTTCAAATTTTTATACGTTGTCTAAAAATGACATAAAAATTGCTTTGGCAACGGATATTTTACTTAAGAGCGCGTCTACTAGTATGCTCGTAAAAAATTCACAACCAGAATATAACTTAAAAACATCTTATAAACTAAACGAAAGAAGAACAAAAGAGTATTATATTCTATCAAAAGCTTCAAAATATCTCTAAAATCATATTTGCAATACGTATACGATTTTTGATAGTATCGTTCGTCTCTTTGAAATCGTGTTCTGCATACCTCGCCAATTAGGTTTGGCATTCGATGTATGTTAACACGAAATATTCACTATTATGATATTACGATGGCTTCAGACATGTTACATGTATAATATTTCTACTATATTCGACTAATTAAATCTAAATTTTGTATTATTTTGCTTGAAATAAAATATAAATATTTTGCTTGTAAATCTATATATGAATAGGTGAAACTTTGGACCCGTTTTTTTATGAAAATTACGCAGACGGAGGAGCATGAAATTTGGCACACTCACAGTTTATATAGAGAAGGAATGCAGAATGCTAACATTTTTTTTTAAATAATGCATAAAAAGTATGTTAAATTAACAAAATAAACGTTACACACACTACCATGCGTTTGATATCCATTTTTTTATAAAGACACATATACATACATTGTTAAAGACAACGTGTTGTTAACGCGACAACAGGGACACTAGTAGAATATAAATATATATGGTCAGAAATGCAAGTGACTTTTTACGTAATAATATTTCTTGTAGAGCAGGTGAGAGAACTTAGTGTAAAGGCACTCCGTTCTCCATTTTTCAAGCGGAACTCAATTATTTGTTTTACCTTAAAAACAAGTCTTAATATAACCACGCCAGTCGTGGGGCAGAGGCACAAACGTGCGACTGTAAACGCGACAGGTTGTGGGTTCGATTTTCATTCCAAGAAATGTAAAAGTTTAGTATTTTTTTTTCCTGGATTTGGTAACAAGGCAAAGCGACTTAGAGTTCTGCCACTCAGCACGCAATGCCTCAATTCGGTGGTAAGTGGAGAAGGAGTGTCTTAACACTAGGTTCTTACATTCCTTCTCCCTACTCCCCTGTGCCTACATATAATCACTCCCATGAATGGGGCTCGGACCCACAATCAATCGCGCTAACAATTAGACTCTGGTTACTCCGTCACGCCATGATGGCCTCATTTATACACTTAAATTTGCATAAAGTATATAGTATTTGGCTTTTCTAATACATCATATGGCGTAGATATAGAGAACCTATCAACACATTGCTCTGTTCTACTTTTTTTGCTGTTTGGAAAATCGCACAAAATGTACGATACAACGCATACCTATAAATATGAAAGAATAAAAATATTTTGTGTATAAACATTCTGTCAGGGTTTCAAACTTACAATAATTGCATGATAGCAGACACTCTTCAATAGCAACGCGTTGTATATAATAAATTAAAAAATTACAAATATATAAGCTCATAAATTTTACTTTCTTTAAAAAATATCATTACATTCTACCAAGTCAAAGCAAATACATATATTTTCATAATAAAAGTTAATATTATGATTTATTGCGTAAACATCCACATTCCTTAGTCCTGCGTAAGTCTCTTTATCGGCGTCCTTTTTACCGTATTGTTTTTACTTTTGAGAACTATAGTAACAATGGGGCAACGTGGTTTTCTATGCGCGTACGCTCCACAAAACTATAAAACCATTTGCATAACTATCGATACTTCCGAAAATAAATGTTAAATGATTTTAAACCTTATTGCTAGGTAGTTAGAGTAGTGGTTGATGGGAATGGATGGTAAATATAAGTTTGTAGAGAGAGCGTTTCGGTGTGGTGCACATAGAGTCGGCAGTCGCGAGCCCATCGAGTGTGGTTCCGGTAGGGTCGATCACCGGCTATAGTGTATGCCTTACGTTATTCCGAAGTTCACTCGTGTATATAACGCATCGCAAACTTTTTTATTTTTTCTTTTAATAATAAAAAAAAAAAATCATTAGGCAGTGTAAGGTCTTGGACTATTGAATTTATTTGTGAATTGACTCTAATTATGAAAGCGAAATTAACATTAACGCGCCAATATTTGGCGGTAATTAAATGAACAACAGTTCTAGTTTCGGTGTTTCATTGGATATTAATGCGAGAAATTACGAAAATGAAGATGAGTTACAATTGTTTTTGGAAATTTATGGTTATGTTCCTGCCTTTTGTGGGTAAGTGGTAAAATTATTTAAAATTATTATTTTACTTTTTTAAATTAGAGAATTTTTTTAAATTATTTCATTTTATAATTATTTAATTAATTTATACTTATTTAGTTTTAATCAACTTATCTCATATGCAAAAAACATAAAAATTGTACCTATTTCTTATACCAAATAAATAATTACCTACAACGATAACAATTTTTTCTACTATAATTAACTTCTAGAAACATTTTTAACTTCTAGAAACATTTTTATCATACAATACCGTTTCCTCAAGTAATGATAATTCTTTAACTGTAACCAGACGACGGTTATCGACTATACACTGTAGGTATTTACTGTAGGTACTTAGCAAACATGCTCACGGTGTTCAGCTCCATAGCCTATTATTGGGTTTGACTACGACTCCCTTGAGTGTTCAATTGTAACTTTATATATATATATATATATATATAGACGTATGTATGTATGTAAATTGCATTTATAGCAAATTATGTTAGGTTATATTATGATTTCTAACCTTTTTGTTCTTAAAATGATGTTGTTTAATTATTAATAGTTAAAAATTCGAAATGATTAAAAATAACGACTTAAAAAAAGAAGAATCTCCAGGACAAAGAATATAATACATACATAGCCTCACGCTGTATCCCGCATATAGCAGGGTAGGTAGAGGGAACCTAGTGTTAAGACACTCCGTTCCACACTTTCCGCCAAGAACATAATTTATTCAAATATTTGGAACTCAGTGTTTTTATGGATATAGTTTTATGATTTACAATTTGGCGGAAAGTGGGGAACAGATGTGTTAAAAAAGAGAACGGAGTGTCTTAACACTAGGTTCTCTGGTTCCCTCAGCCTACCCTGCTATGTGCGGGCTAGAAGCTAATATATATATATATATATATATATATATATATATATATATATATATATATATCCATTTATATTTTTCATCTATTACATAACCAGGTTTAGGACAAAGACATAATTTTCTATAGTCATGTAATTAAACACATTGAATTCATACACTGAATATCAAAATGCTTAAACCCTAAGCAAATGAATAGCACGTTAAAATATTATTTCATTATTCCAGTATTCATTTCAAATGAATTTAAGATTAAACAACAGCTCAAAGTAGCTTTTATCTGTTTATAATATAACTTACTAGTTTTTATGTTGGCTTATGAGAAACAGTTAGACGAAAAGTTCTTTTAAACTATATGTAACTTTTGTAAAAAAATTGCTTTGTTCAAATACTTGCGCTTTTATGATTATCATTTTTACTATATTTTTTATTTTAGCTTCACTCTGTATCCCGCATATAGCACGGTAGGCAGAGGGAATCTGAGAACCCAGTGTTAAGGCACTCTGTTGCCCACTTTCCGCCGAATTGAGGCATTGCGTGCTAGAAATCAACGCCGCGCTTTGCCTTGTTACCAAACCCAGTAAATGAAACAACGCCGCGCTTTGCCTTGTTACCAAACCCAGTAAATGAAAATACTAAACTTTTTCATTTCCTGGCGCGGGAATCGAACCCACAACCTGTCGCGTTTACAGTCGCACGCTTGTGCCTCTGCGCCACGACAGGCGTTGTAAAAACATTGCTTTGTTATACTTGCGCTTTTATGAATATAATTTTTACCATACGAATGCGTTTTCAAATGTATAAATGCACACATTTCTAACTTTAGTAATATAACAGTATACTTTTCAGTTTAAAATTAAACTAAAATAGAAAACGATCTTGAAACGCGAACGTTGAGTTCTAAAATTTTTTCACATTTATTTGCATCAAATTTTTAAACTAGTTTGTAATTTGTTAATTTTATGGTTTAACTCCAACAACAATAAAAGTATGAAAACCCGCTTTTACTCGCAAAATAAGTTAAGCAGAGAGACACGGAAATGTAAAAAGAGAACGGAGTGTCTTAAGTGGGATCCTGCTTTAGGAGGATCAATAAAAACCGATTGTTCGGGATTTTTTTAAGGTACAGATAAATAAGTGAGTCTAGTAAACTTTTCTGATTATTTTATTACATATTTAATTTAGTTTTTTTGATCTTCCTAAAGGAGAATCTCCTTTTAACACTAAGTTCTCTGGTTCATTCTGCCTACTCTGCTAAGTGTGGGATACAGCGTGAAGCTAAAAAAATATTATAAATAAAATGACATAATACGCAAATACGTGTATTGTCAAGTGATTCTGTTCTCCGTTTTCGAGAACATTGTGTATTTAGTGGCGGAACTCAACGCCGTGCTTTGAAACGCGTGCTTGTGAAAAAAGCCAGATCGACTAACAAGCAATCCTGAAAGACAAATTATTTTTTCTATATAACAAAATCTTACTTTACTCTTACATAAAACTTAAACTTCTATTAAGAAACATTAGCAACTAAATATAATTATTATGGAATAAATTACTATTACATGAAGATGTAACGATCTCATAAAGCTGGCAAATGAATTTTATTTTAGCAGTAAGAGTTTCTGGCAATGTAATCATCACGGCTCGTGGTCATGCGGGACGCGTGCATAATTTACCTAATTGTTTTGCCTGGTTAAAGTAAATTTTAATATTATATGCGAATAAAATTACGAGATTATGCCCATATGGTGTATATGTAGGAGGTTATTGTAGCGCAGTGGGACTACTACTGTCTGTAATCGCGATTGGTTGTAGGTTCGATTTTTATTTCAGGAAATGATTAAATTTCAATTATTTTTATTTATCCGCTCTGGTAAGATAAAGAAAAATAATAATAGCGTTGGTTTTTGCCACTTAACACGCGATGTATCTAACTGAGGCAGAAAACAGCGAACGGAGGCTTTTGACACCAGATTTTCTCTATAAAAATAATCGAGATTAAAAGTGATAAAAAAATACATACATACCTGCTATATGCAGGACACAGCTTCACGCTGTATCCCGCATATAACAGGTAGGCAGAAGGAACCTAGTGTTAAGACACTCCGTTCCCACTTTTCACCGAATTGAAAAAAATCTATTCTTTTTATATTAAGCTCTCCATTTAAGGATTTTCTAGGGCAAGTCACATATAACGTATCAAAAATCGGCATACGGCGCTTTATTGTATTTTAACCGACAAACATCTACACGTTTTTCTTAAACATTATCTTACAACAATACTTCAATTTATAAAGAAGCCTATTAGAAAATAACCAATACATTTATTTTTTCAATTAATAAAATCTTTTAACTATTAGTAATAAGAAACAACTTAAGTGAATTACTCTTTGCTACCTGTCGATATTAAGTAAAGTAGTGTCGTAATTAAAGAGAGTCTACGAGTCTCGCTAATATTTCAAGGAGCGACCGATATAGAATCAAGTCGGCTTTTTACTGTTCGCAGAATGCTTAGCGACGTGAAAGAGAAATATTAATTATATTTTTTACCGATTTTAAAAAAGAAGAGTTTCTCATTCGTCGACTGTATTTTTTATTTGTGTTACCACATAAGTTTTTACTGGATAAACCAATTTGGATGATTCTTTTTTTATTAGATAGTCTGTCTGTCCTGCCTGTCGTGGTGCAGAGGCACAAGCGTGCGATTGTAAACGCGACAGGTTGTGGGTTCGATTCCTATTCCAGGAAATATAAAAACTTTAGTATTTTCCTTTCCTGGGTTGGTGAAAAGGCAAAGCGCGGTGTTTAGTTCCGCCACTCAGCACGCAATGCCTCAATTCGGTGGAAAGTGGGGAACGGAGTGTTTTACCACACTGTGACACTTTTTTGTCACGATATAATATTATTCTGATATAATATTTAAAGAATTGAATATCGAGACTGGAATAATTAGACGCCTAAATAAAGAAAATAATTGATATATAGTGGATGAAGCAATCATTTAGGAAAATTTGTTAAGAATTTTGTATTCTTCGAAACTATAGGTAAATATTTAAAGTTAGTTTAAGTATAATATGCACAAATTACAAACAGGCTGTTTAAAATTTCTCAAATTTCTAAGGTTAAAAATTTCAAGTACGTACTTAGTTTTAGCTTCAAGTTAAAAATATCTTCATTTTAAATGTACCACACAGTCTGGTGTAGGTAGCAGAAACACTTTGAGTTATTTATGTAACGCATTCGAGAGCAATCTTTTAGACGGTAGTCTTGCGAATAATCATGATCAACTATATACAGTATGATATCATTATTGATACTTGAACTAATTACAATGGGTGCTTTGAGAATAGGGAATACTATTGTTTAATTGTCAATTTTATTGTTTATACACAAATGCAAAGAACTTTCTGATTTTGTTCTCTACTTTCTGTTTATTTGAAAATTTTTTTTTGAAAAATCTAGGAAAAAAATATTTTAGGTTTGAATTTCATAGCCACGAAATATTATTTATGAGTTATGGCCAAACATTTTAACAATCAACGATGTACCTACTATTTGTAACGGTCAATCGTAATAGTAACTTTATTCTCTGCACGTCCATACAATTTACATCCAGCGAAGCGGACTATGTACCTGCTGCCTTGCCCGCAGTGCAAACTAACCTAAGCTATTTGAAAATAGACTAGGCGAAAGCAAATATGCTAGGACCTAAAATATTGGCTGAGGCCGTTGTGCAATAAAGCGATAACAAGTTAAAAAATATATATGTAGAGACGCAATTTTTCAACTAACATTCAGCTAGCGAAACTAAAATATAGATATTGAATTTCGCGTACAGTATTTTTTGCTTGCACACTTTTTATTTCATATCTTCAGCGTGATCATTTAAAAATCAAAGAGAAGAGATTGAATTCAAGTTATAATAGTATTCAAAAAATCAAAAACGATACCTGCATACGGTTGATTGTTAGTAAAATCTTGTTGTAAATATCTCCTAAAGGCTCGCTGCTTACTGCTTATATATT
This sequence comes from Philaethria dido, assembly GCA_033558755.1. NCBI lineage: Eukaryota > Metazoa > Arthropoda > Insecta > Lepidoptera > Nymphalidae > Philaethria > Philaethria dido. The sequence continues at coordinate 14,288 of JAKGSA010000892.1, forward strand.
CTTTAAAAGAAAAATAAAAATTGTTAAAGCTGGATTCCAACCCATAACATTGTATACAATTAAATACATCACAACTGTACTACTACAGAGTAACTTCAGTATATATAAAATTATAGCATTTTTATGTTCCAAAAATCTAAGCATTTTTCTGTTTCTTGGTCGCATTCCTTCCTGGTCATGCACGTATAACACACTGCATTTATATTATTACTTTTGAAAAATACAATTCTGTCCACTACGTGTTTTGACAGTTTCTCTAATGAAATTTCACGGTTAGCAGTGATATCGTAGATTAATGTCACATTGTACGTGACATACAGCTTATATGTATCACATTGCAAAGGGCAAGGACCTAGCACTAGCTTGCTTTTCGGAGCGGAACCCACAATATGCTTGATGTCACAAAGTTCTTTGAATTTCTTTTTAATTTATAGTTTATTTAAAGTTTTCTTTATAAGTACTCTTTAGGGGACTAATTTAAAGTTTGTTACCATTTGTTTTATTGTTAAAATTTTAAATACAGCTGGTATTGAAGATTTTTGTATGCACTGGAAGTAGGACTTATTCGAAAATTAAAACGAATTGTATGTTTTGCAGTTATATAAATAATTTCAGCTTCTTAATACTTCTTTAGAACTGTAACATCGATACGGTCTATTGTACATTCCGTATAAACCAAAAACGTTCATCGTCTTGCTGTCTGCCTGACACAACTAAAAATAAAACAACTCCTTTCTGTTATATCTCAATTCTGTAAAATATATTGATATTAAAAATATAAAGTTACCAATACAATATACTTTACATTTAAAAGCTAAAGTAAATGAATAAAGTCGGTTTTCCATACAATTATAGTTTTTAGGTCATGAAAAAGTAGAATATTCTTTATGATACATCGCAGAAAAGCGCATTGTTTCGTAACATTTGAACCACAATCGTATGCGTGTATGTGATTTACATGGACGTATGAAATGTTTACCTTTCACTAAATTACTGTTTTTTTATTCTTTCACGTATGTATCTCCTGTATAAAGCAAGGTAGGCATATATTTTAGTGTCGCGACACTTCGTTTTCCACGTCGTCCAATTCAAAGACGATATAACAATTGTTTATTTGAATATGGACACAAAATTTGGTAAAATATTTGGAAAGGTATACAAGCTGAGTTGTCAATAACAATTATATTTGACTGGCACTGCCTGATACTTGGATATCGCGTGTCGGTTTTGGCTAATGTTCTTTGTGTATTTTTCATAGACTTATTAGCGTTGCTTTAGTGAAAGAAGTTTTCTCGTAAAATTAATTAGTTGTCGTATGTATGACTTGATATATCTTTTTCAATATTTTCTTTGTGTTGATTTACAGTTTTTATATGATTATAAGGGTAAACTTAACGATAAAAAGCATCGTATCCTTTCAATTGTATAACAGTCTGTACTTAATTGAATTCAACAATATGTATTTTTTTAAGCTTCACGCAGTATCCCGCACATAGCAGGGTAGGCAGAGGGAACCTGAGAACCTAGTGTTCAGACACTTCGTTCTCTTTTAACATTCTCACCCATTTTCTGCCGAATTAAGAGATTGCGTACTGAGTGGCGGAACTCAACGCCGCGCTTGTTACCAGAGCGAGGTAATAGAAATATGTGTTTTTTATCTTTCTAAACATGTAAAAATGAAATAATAACCATTTCCTTACAATCCATTGTAAATTTGGCAACCGAGAAGCTATACAAATATATACTAACAATTATGCTGCAATAGTACCTCCTTAGTTATAAATTTCAACACAGAAACAATACAATACATTATTTCTACTTTAGTACAATTTAGAATGGGTGCTTTATTGAATCAGTGAAAAACAAATACGTGTTCATAGGTAATTTGCCGATCCTTATCCTTCACGCTATGTGACTATTGCTTAGCCTCACGTATAAAATTGTTTTGAAACTAAACACTGCAGTACCGTGTTACTCTTAAGAAAATAAGCAAGATAAGAGCATTTGTTCATTCGATATACAACATACTTCATTAGTTTTTAAAAGTTTTGAGTTTGCTATTATTTTATAGGCAGAGAGAACGTAGTGCTAATACACTCTGTTTTCCTCATTCGTTCCCAACTCAAAACCCTGCTTGTAGAGTGGCGGATATCGAAGCTGTACTATGTTTTTGGGGAATTATCATATTTAAATAATTTGTTTTAGTGAAAATTCCCTGGAATAGGAATTGAACCCACACCTATTTGCGTTCACAGTTAGATAGTGTCTCACTCCGCTATGATGACCTCAATTGTTTTTAAGATTTCCTTGAATTTATTTAGTTTTTTTTTCGTTTTTTACGATAAAGATGAGGATAATTGCAAAATTACTTCGTAGTGGACTACACTATAAAAACATTGTAAGTTCAAATACAACACGAAATAATAATTAGTTTATATTTATACGAGGTCTGTCGTGGCGCAGAGGCACAAGCGTGCGACTGCAAGCGCGACAGGTTGTGGGTTCGATTCCCACGCTAGGAAACAATAAATATTAAATAATATTTAGTATTTTCATTTCCTCGCTTTGTTGACAAGGCAAATTACGGCGTTGAGTCCGGCCACTGAGCACGCAATGCCTCAATTCGGCGGAAAGTAGGGAACGGAAATATCAAAAGATTACAAAGAGTCTTAACACTAGGTTCTCTGGTTCCCTGTGCCTACGCTGCTATGTACGGGATATATCGTGAAGTTAAAAAAAAGAAAAATTACATAACTTTTATAAGAGTAATCTGACCACTACATACCGTGACATTGGAATCAGTTACCCAACACATAATTGGCCAAGATGAGCGAAAAAAAGATTGAACTACCTAGTAGACCTTGTCTTCTTTTCATAGTACAAGAAATTTAATTTAGTATTGCGAAAAGTAATTTTAAATGATGTTTAGTGTTACTTAGTTGGACGATCTAAATATCTTTTTTTTGTTTTGTAAATTGTCTTTATATAAATAAATCTTATCATATATAAAATTATTATTATAAGCTTTAATTACGTATGACAACGTAGGAAACACTCTTTTTGCCTGTTGATTGGCGGAACCCGACGCTGAGTTTTGTCTTACAGAGAAGTGATAATAATTTAAATATAATCCTTCCACCGAATGGACATAGATCTTACAACATTGTAAACTATTTTTTTTTCACCGTTTTATTTACTCTAGGATATTCGATTTAGGGACATAGAAAACTCAATGTCAAGACACTTTCGCCATTTTCCGCCCGAATTCGAGACATTGCGAGTTAAGTGATGGAAATCGAAGCCGTTCTTTGTTTTACCAGATCAAAAAATGATAATAATTTAAACGTAATTATTGCCCTGAATGGGAATCGAACCCGTGATCATGGTATTTACATACCCAATGGCCCCTATACTTATTATAACTATATTATGTCTTTAAATGCATTATACATATGTAAAATTCACTATATTTATTATACTGTATCACTTAAACTTACTTGAATTAAAAAATAAGCAGCGAACATAGTTTATGACCTAGATTATTATATTGAAAATTTTTAACCTACAAATGACATAGCTTAACGACTGCTATCAATTTATGTGAAAACACGTTTTTCATTTCTCTTTGAAGAGCTTTGAAGCTGACGCAGACAAAAAAATGCAGGTAGATGCTAGCAACATCATAAGTACAAATAAAATTTTAAAATAATTACATTTTTTTTCACTTTATGCTGTATCCCGCACATAACAGAGTAAGCAAAGGAAACCAGAGAACATAGTGTTAAGACACTCTGTTTTCACTTAACATTTCCGTTTTCCATTTTCTACCGAATTGAGGCATGGAGTGCTGTGTGGCGGATCTCAACGCCGCGCTTTTGTCTTGTTACCAGAACGAGGAAATGAAAATATTAAATATTTTTAATAATTAATTTAATATTTTCATTTCCCGGAGTGGGAATCGAACCCACAATCCATCACGTTTACAATCACACGTTTGTGTCTCTGCGCCACGACTGGCCTCAAAAAATAAAATAAGTACATTTTTGTTACAAAAGTATTTATTATCAATTATGTTATGTTGCAAGCAAATAAGATAGGCTTTATCTAAAGGTCATGATCGTGAGAATCGGGGAATCGAAACCTTGTGCCAGGGATCTGTGGGTCAAAAGTCACACTGTGTACCATCACGTAATATTAGAAAGAGCTTCATTATATGTTGTAATATGCTTGTAGTATCAATGTTATTATGAACATACGTGTCTGATGAGTATGGTTATAATTAACAGTTAAAGTTATTAAATATAATTATTTCTTGTTAAGATAATTGTGAGGCCATCGTGGCGCAGTTGTACAAAATCCGATGTTAAACTCAATGGTTGTGAGTTTAAATCCTTATCGGGTTAGTGATTATCCTTAATTTCCATACTTTGGTTATACAGAGCGCTGCGTTGAGTTCCGCTCAATACACAATATTCAATTGAGGCGAAAATCGAAGAACACTACTTCTGCTATACGCGAAAAAGCGTTAAATCGTAAAATACGTCAATTTTAGGTAAACCACGGATCAAGTTACGCAAAGAGAATCTCACGTCTATCTTCTCGTTATTTTGGCATGCACTCTAAAACCGAATTTTGCACAACTAGAGTGAGGAATGTTAAAAATAAACCTACCCTTAAATAACACGCGAATATACATTGTATGCAGGTCCCAGCATTACTGTATGTTGTTGAGACAAAATTGAAGATACTTTATGTAAAATTAAACATACATACATAGCTTCACGCTGTATCCCGCATACAGCAGGGTAGGCAGAGGGAACCTAGTGTTAAGACACTCCGTTCCCCAATTAATAATTATATGAATATATATTATATCCATAATTCCATGGAATTGAGGCATTACATGCTGAATGGCGGAACTCAACGCTGCGCTTTGCTTGTTACCAAACCCAGGAAATGAAAAGGTTCATTTCCTGGAGTGGGAATCGAACCCATAAGTTGTCGCATACAGTCGCACCTGTGCCTCTGCGCCACGATAAGCGTAACGCTTGTAAAATTAAACTTATTTTTAACCGAGTTCCGAAAAAGAAGAAGGAAGAAGAAGGTTTTCAATTAGAACGTATTCTTTATTTGTTTTACCGCAATTTTTTTTAGTCGGTAAATTGATTTTGATGATTTTTTTTATATGATTGCTAGTACTTTAAATTTAGTTAAGATCTGACGAGTATATTTTAGTTATTCCTAATAATTTTAGTTTTTAGTTTTTTTTAATGTTAATTCTCTTTTTGTTAAATCTTAGTCATTAAGCCATACCATGTATAAGTAACATGTTTATGCTGTACTCATTGTGCTAAAAACGCAATATTTAATAGTAATATTAATAAACATAATTACAAAACACCTTTACTTACTCCTATTAATATATGTAAAGCGCATAAGTGCAGATAAATCGAAGGAAGCAAATATTATTCTAAGCGACGCGACGCGACGTGTCAACAACTGTCTTTCTTTGAACAGTAAAAAGTTAAGATAAGCATCTTTGATACCTATGGAGGAAATGGTAACATTATCAAGTGTTGACAGACGGACTGACATAACCAGTAAACAGTACGAGACTAATCGATTTTGTACAAACAATCGTCGATAAGAAGGCACGGGACAAATATGTATATAGATATAAATTTCAAGAAATATATATATTTTTTTATTTTTCATATCTCTGATATGTAAGGCGGTAAACGTAAGGTGGCTCACTTATCGATTCAAGACACTGTACCTCTCTTTAAAAAAAACAATGGGTTACACTCGAATATTAAATTACTTTAATTATCTGTATAAAAGTATCTACTATTATTTATGTGGTAAAATACAATTTACATTTATTACGCTATCGTATACAAATATGACAATTTCGTTTCACGAGTTTTTTATCAGGCCAGTATTGTCAGTCTTACAGAAAGGCTCGCAAGGCAGGTCTGCAAACTCAATAATTGTTGTACTAAAACATAATTTTAATATATTATAATGGGGTTCGATTCCCACTCCAGGAAATGGAATTTTTAATTCCCTGGGTTTGGTAACAAGGCAAAGCGTGGCGTTGAGTTCCGCCACTCAACACGCAATGCCTCAATTCGGCGGAAAGTGGGGAACGAAGTGTCTTGACACTAGGTTCTCAGGTTCCCTCTGCCTACCCTGCTATATGCGGTGTACACCGTGAAGCTATGTATGAGTGAGCATCAATATTATAATTCCATACATTAACATCATAATATTTTCTATTTACAATATTGTTTTCATGGATAGACCGAGAACTTACATAGGAAATTGACCCACAACCATTAAGTTCAGTTGGACACTTCCCACCCACATTAGGGTAGCGTTTATCTACTTATTTATTACTAGCTTTTATCCGCGGTTTTACTTGCGAAATGACCATTAAAAATTAAATTTAATAAACAATTAATAAATTATATTCAGTGTGTGTAGTCACATGTGCCAAAATTATGATGTGTATTTTCCCTTAGTATTATTTTTTTTTTAATAATTACTCTATATCCTTGATTATACTCTCTCTCTCTCCCTCTATATATATATATATATATATATATATATATATATATATATATATAATTTTATGATGATCGGTTGAATAGTTTACGCGTAAAAGCATAACGAACAAATACAGTCATTTTTGCACTCATAATAATAAGGATATACACGTTTGTGTTAGTAATACAAGTTAGAAAATCGACTTTATTATTTAAATATTGTAACTTATATTTGCTTTAGAGTAAAGCAGGTAATTAAACATATATATTTTATCAAGCAAAAAACTATGAAACAATAGCATTTTAGCATTGACCCATAGCCTAAAGAAGGACATCAAACGTAAACATAATATAAAAAACGAAATTTTTCACACTTTTTTGAAACTACCGTAAAAAGTGTTCTATAATCACTTGTACCATTTTTTGTGGGTGAATTGTACTTTGTATACAACAAATATTTGTTTCGACAACGAGGTGGTAAGTAGTAGGACGTGCGGCCGCGCTCCACTGATTGCGGGATTATGCAGGAAACGCCGACTATAACATCTAATCTTCTATTTTATTTTTGCCCTTTTCTAGACCAATTGTTATAGTTGAAAAGAAATGTGCTTTGTGGCTTTTTTCTTTCAAGAAAAACATTTCTTTGTTAACCACTTAAGTTAATTAAAACTTCGTGACCTATTTAAATTATCTAATTTTAACATTCCAAGTTGTTTGATTTTTCTATTTTTATGTAAATTATACGAGTATCACTCTCACTCTATTCATGCGGAAAGCGGTGAACGGAGTCTTCTGACACTAGGATTCCTCTGACTACGACTTCACGCTGTATCCCGCATATAGCAGGGTAAGCAGAGGGAACCTAGTGTTAAGACACTCCGTTCCCCACTTTCCGCCGAATTGAGCATTGCGTTGCGTTAAGCATTGCGTACCGAGTGGCGGAATTTAACGCTGCGCTTTGCCTTGTTACCAAACCTAAGAAATGAAAAATTCCATTTCCTGTAGTGGGAATCGAACCCATAACCTGTCGAGTTTACAGACCACACGCTTGTGCCTCTGCGCCACGACAGGCGTTGCGGGAATTGGTTTTTTTTTAATCGTCATATAATACATGCACCTTTAGAATTATAGTAACCTATTTAAAAATATAAATTTTGAGAAACGTCAAATAAAGAATTGTACATTTAAGATTTTTGAAAAGAATTGATTTTTTTTAAATTATATTCTTTTTTTAATCAAAGTCGATAAAGAGCGTTGTCTTAAGTCATTTCGTGACAAAAAATCAAAAACATGTTTTTTTTTTATTAGGTCTCTATAATTCTAAAGGTGCGCTATGTACTTATATTTTTTACGCTTTGTAAACTAAGAGCTTATTTCAACATCATCTGTCACGATTTGCCCTTCTCGAACATTATTAATTGATGCCGAGATTTACTTAAAAACATCTTTCTGTCCTATATAATTAATGACCCAAGAACAAATAATAAAAAAAATATTACTAATCATATTTAAATATTAGAATGTCTTCAAGTATCAATATCTATTTCTTTTTTTTAGCTTCTCGCTATATCCCACATATCAGGTAGGCAGAGGGAACCTAAGAACCGAGTGTTAAGACACTCTGTTCTCTTTCCGTTCCCCACTTTCCGCCAGATTTTGAGGCATTACGTGTTGAGTGGCGGAACTCAACGCTGCGCTTTGCTTTATTACCAGAATTAGGAAATGAAAATACTTTTTCATTTTCTGGAGTGGGAATCGAACCCACAACCTGTCGCGTTTACAGTCGCTCGCTTGTGATTCTAGGCGCCAAAGATAAGCGTCTGTTATAGTAAATCGTTCTTGTCTTTAATACATGTATAGGTTTATTAATTATTTATTGTAGTTTGAATTAAATCCAATTTATAATAGTAGGAGCAAAATACTTTGTATCAATTTCAAGAAAATTACCATCGGGTTTGAAAAAAAGTCGACACAAAATGCAAATGTATGTCACTCTGTACCATTCATATTGCCATTTTTTGTATCAAAACGAAAGACTCTTAATAACGGGATCTTTTCAATATACATATTTTATTAGTTCAACCATTTTTTATAAAAAAGTAGGGCACGTAAAAATATTGAAAATTGCTTTTTTATGCCGTAGAAATATTAAATTAAAAGATTGTTAGCACCAGTGATTTTTTATCTCTTGTATCATATGAGGTACTATGGATACAGCCGTTCACTAGTTTCTGCCTTTTTTGGTGACAAAAACCTACGTTTCTCTTTGCCGAACTGGACTGAGGATAGCCAAAATATTTTAAATTTCAGTATTTCATCGAGTGAATATGAGCATGCTCGTCAAATACGCCACGGCATGTTATATCAATTTTAAAAACATAGCCATAACTTTTGTGTTTCAGAAAAAAATCTGTTTTCTTACTTTTATTTACCCTGAGGTACCTTCATTCCTAAACGATAATGCACCGCGATCAAGCTATCATTCAGCCGCTTACACTCGAGCCTTGTAATTATAGTTGGTATTCGCCGAAGGGTTACTTTAGGGTGTATACAAACTAGGCAATTATCGCTCGCCCCCGGACCTTTCCCACGGGCAGCTCAAATTGTAAACTTACATATTAACGTGTCGAACATCACGGCTCTCTTATTTTCTAGGATATTGTTTTCACTGTCATTGGAACTACAAGATAGGGAGGTACAAAGACTAGTATTGCTGACTTTTGTTTTCATTGAAGAACATCTCGGTGTACAGTTGTTTTGTTCAAGTTAGTGGTGAGCAATGGACGTGTGGCATGAGAAAGTGGGCGTAAAGTATCACGTTACATTACGTAGTATAAGGAATTGTTTGTTCGGCTCCGTGAGAACCGTCGGAACTGCATAGGCGTGACATCGACGAGTTTTTGTTATGTTTTTTTTCTGTATTGGTAATAGCTGCACTTCGTGATCATGACAATGCATATTGGGTGTGAAATGTGAATATCCATAAGGACCGCGTTCATCTTAAACAATGGTTGCCATTTTGGTATAATGTTACGTGGATTTTTTTTAGTTACAGACAAAATTTAATTTCGATTCGTGAGATTTTTACGTTATATTCTACAGATGAAAACAATTAAATTATTTCTTAAAATCGATCATATTATATGTCGATAATACATCGATTGTCACTTGTGCGAATTTAAAAAAAATTAAAAAATTGAAGGGCAAAAAATAAGTATATTATTTTTTGCCCTTCAATTTTTTAAACGAAAACACAATAAAATACAAAAATTCAATAAACAGAAAACAGAGTGACGTAACATGTTTTACGTTTTCTCCGTATAAAGATTCAACAAAAGCATATAAAGATAAAAAATCTTTAATTGTAACCACTTAGCCTTAGTTAATAAATATTAAAGGTAGAGATCGAGGTTCTAATATGCACATCGTATTAACCTATTTGATCTACTCTTATATTTGCCTTTTCAAGCTAACATAGTGAGTAGTAAAAGCTGAGATAACTCATTGAAGTTATAAAGCAGCGTATTCCTGTGGAATTTGGCAGAGATCGTCTAATTTACTCTCAAAGCGAGGTTCTCACAAAAAGCCTAAACGTTTTGTATCAGATGAATACATTTATTATGTCGTTTACAGTTTACGAGGCAATTACACAACTGTGGTTTCTTGTCGGTGACGTTTAATATGAACTTTACCTATAGATGTGCATTGTCCATTAGGTGTTAAACTTTCCATGTTTTTTAAAGTGTTAATCACAGAATTAGGAATAGAAAAACATTTGTTGAAATTATATAAAAAAATGGATATAGCGGGACCCTTGTCAAACGATTGTTGTAAGTAATAATCATTAAATTTCAATAATTTCGATATAACTGGGTATAAAAACGTATGGCTTAGTAGTCAGAGTGCTTGGACAGCTTCCAAGAAGCGCAGGTTCGACTCCCGCTACGTTCTAATTTTTGTACCATTTCTTGAAACTTTACATGTCGTTATTTAATCTATAAATAAAATTCTTTCGATAAAGAGTGAGTGACTATCAGACAACGCTTAACTTCTGGTCATAGAAAGTTGGAATTTGGCATAAAATTTCCTTGGGAGTTGTAAGGAATCACAGAGAGAGGACTTCTCGTAATTCCTACGGGATTGTGTAAAAATGGGGTTTTATTGTCCTTGCAAAGTAAGGTGCAGGCTACAACTCATTAAACATAAAATACCACTTTGACGTCCATGTGGTGTAATTAAGATTTATAAACTTATTTAATAATCTACTCCGCGTAATGGTTGCAAATTCGTATTCTTTGACGGAAAATATGTTTTTGTATATTATTTATTTTTTTACCATTATACTTTATTCTACGGCAGAGAGGACGTAGGAGCTAGACTCTCCGTTCTCCGCTTACCACCCCAATTCGAAACACAGCGAGTTGAGTGGTGGAACTCAACGCCGCGTTTTGGTTTACCAGAACGGTAAAATGAAAATAATTTAAGTATAATCATTCTTCCAGGTGGAAATCGAACCTATAACCATTGTGCTTATAGTACCACTGTGCCACAATCACTTCAATACCTTTTATATCTTATATGTTTACTTAGACGCAGGTAACAAAGGACAGTGTTATAAAGGAAGTGGATACCGGATGGCAAACGAGCAAAAGGACCGCCTGATGGTAAGTGGTTACCTTCGCCCATGAACATCTACAACACAAGAGATGTACTAGATGCGTTGCCAACCTAGAGGATACAGATGGAAAGGGAGGATAATGTAGTAGTCCGCTATCGGAACCACCACATTTTGGGGAAAGGATGGGTGGGAAAGGGGAAAACCTGGCTTACAAATTCTTTCTATCTACCTCGTGATAATAGTTTTTTTTTAAATTGCTGTTATCACGTTATAAAATTTAAAACTTTAAGCTCTTTTCATTATGTGGAGCTTTGTTGCAATCGGATTTAATCTGGCTATTGAGCACTTAATTCTATTATTACACATATATCGTTTTTGTTATTCATGATTATATTATATTTGTTATGAATAAAATATTTTGATTAACAGTTTCTTTTTGGGGGTAGATAGTGAGAAACTAATGTGTGTGTATGTGTGTTACAGTATAACCTTTTAACGCATGTCGTGGCGCAGAGGCACAAGCCTGCGACTGTAAACACGACAGGTTGTGGGTTCAATTCCCACTCCAGGAAATGTTAGTATTTTCATTTCCTGGGCTTGGTAACAAGGCAAAGCGCGGCGTTGAGTTCCGCCACTCAGCACGCAATGCCTCAATTTGGCGGAAAGTAGGGAACGGAATTGTTGTAAGAGAACGGAGTGCTTAACAGTAGGTTCTCAGGTTCCCTCTGCCTACTCTGCTATATGCGGGATACAGCGTGAAGTTAAAAAAAAAAGTATAACCTTTCAATGGGTGATCAATGTTGATGTTTCTTTTTTTATATGATAGCTAGTGCTTCTGATGGTCTCATTTAGTTAAGATCTAACAAAAAGTCTTTGAGTTCGTAATAATTTTACTTTGCACTAAGCATTTAATTGGAAGTCAGTTTTTTTAATATAATTTCGAGAGCAAAATTTACTTTTTGGTAAAATAATATAATAATGTCAGGTAATTTAAAATGTAGGCTAAGAAAATATTCATATTTTGCAGTCAAAATTTTCACGAATTCATCAAGCATTCGTTTCATGGCAATTAGGCGCTTGACCATTGTTTTAAAGGGAAGTGTAGGGTTACCATATAAATTCTGAAAATCTTTTTATGCATTTTTAAAATGAGCTACGCTATTGTAATGCGGCAAGTGCATTTGATTACACGCCATGGTCATGGGTTTTAATGCAATTCGAAGAAATATTTATTTTTAAACATATAAAAACTTGACATATTTCATGTTAAGCATTAGAATTCAATATATACTATATATTTAAGGGATTTTTTTTTAACTTCACGCTGTAACCCGCATATGGAAGGGTAGGCAGAGGGAACCAAAGAACCTAGTGTCAAGACACTCCATTCTCTTTCAACAATTCCGTTCCGCACTTTCCGCCGAATTGAGGCATTGAGTGGCGGAACTCAACGCCGCGCTTTGAAAAATGCAGAAAATAATTGTAAATTAACAAAAAGAGAAAAATAAAAAATAACATTATTACGAATATTTTAAAAAACTAACCGCACTAAGCACTATCTATCATATGAAAAAAGAATCATCAAAATATGTGCATCCAGTAAAAAGTTACGGTAACACAAATAAAAAAAACAATCGAATCCTCCTTTTTAGGAAATCGGGTAAAAATATGCATTTCTAGACGAAAATATTATAAAATTTTAAAAGTTTACATTCAATTTCTCGTTCTTAACCTTTTTTCCGTAACACCTGATATGTGATATAACATTCTTAAATCTTGAGAAAATTCGAAGTCCTCGTTCGATTTCAATCCTGCTTCTCTGACACATACACTGATCTAGGTGTAAAATGTAACACTGAATTTCGTCGACGCTTCGTATATATTTGATTTTTATATTAGAGGTAGCAAATTTGGAATTTAAACATCAATTTGCCCTTAATTGTCGCCGGAGTGAAATAGGACATATTTTTTTAATAACGATTATACTATATTATATTGACGATTGCAGGTTCAATTTAGCTTCACGCTGTATCTCACATAGCAGGGTAGATAGAGTGAACTAGAGAACCTAGTGTTAGGACAATCCGCTTTCTTTTAACATTTCTATTCAATTTAAATGGGTTAATTATTATTATTGATTTCCTTAGATTAATAATGACTCCACTATTAGCTTTTGTTAAAATATACATATTTTCTTTATAATAATAAATGTGGTGGAACTGAAAGTTATGTATGAAAATTATGTTATGAGAAGAAACTCCTTAGCAATCCATGGATTTACCGTGCGGGTGCGTGTGCGGTGCCGGGCCTATCGCGTTGCAGAGAGAGGAGTTTGGAGAGTGCCTGGGATTTACGACCCAAGTCTAAGGGTCCCATTAAAATGCGCATTAACGTTCACCTCTATCGTCCGCGCTCTTCTTTCTACCTAACCAAATTTGATAAGATCCTACTAATTTCGCCATCGAAATACGTCCTAGAAATGAACTGATAATATGGTTTTATAATAGTAATAATAATGCCCGCAGGGCAGCTTGTGGCGAGCTATAGGCGACGGCGATTGACCGGTGACCATCTCTGAGCAATTGCCTATGGTTACTCAGAGATGGATCCCGGTCAATGCGTCAGATTAAAATATATTGTTGTCTCAAAGGGGCCTCTACGTGTTGGACCTGTGTCCCCACGCAAGCCTTCCAAAGGACCGGGTTCCTTTGAAACCGAGAACCTGTATCTCGATACAGGTTCTCGGGTTCAAAGGTACATAATAATAATACATTTCTTGCACCAAATACTACGGTGTATGTATTATTTGTCACAAACTAAAAATTATGGCAAAAGGCGTTAAGGCTAACATCGCAGTCATCGCTCATTTTTAGTTACACCTTAGATTATTTCTGTATCGTACGTTGTATGATCTATATAAATGCTTTATATTTTATTTTTAAGTACTTAGGTATTCATTTAGAAAATAATAGAAAATTAACGTATCAAAATTCACTTTCCCTTCTAAACTACATTTATTACATTTTCATCACACTTTGTAACTTCATTTAATTTGTGATTTATATTATTAAAATCACGGTCTCACCCTATAAGTGCGCAACCCATATATGCTACAATCTTGTCATACAAATCAAGTTAGACGACCTTTGAGCCCCATTCATTCGCAGTTCAAATCCGTTATCCTATATTAATATTTCATGCATTCATAACAAAAATAAGAACAACGGAGCGCGAACAATGCAGTGTGTGGGGAAGGCGTACTCGAAGGCTTTCTGAACCAAAATTGATTGCCCGCGGGGTACCATTAAAAATACATTTGGATTCCGAAACTGCTCTCTGTACAATGTTTTACGGGGTTACTCGGTTTTCGATTATTGCTTTACAATACTAAACCTTAGAAATACTAAGAAGAGAGAAAATAACGTTTCAATTATGACCTTCGCAAGTGACATTTATTTTTAACAAAGGAACTCGAGTCGAGTCGAACCGAGTCGACGTACTTCCCTTTGTACGTACTGGGAGCTCTATTCGTTCCTCATCAATTATTACATTTATAAATTTCATATTTTCCTTTTGTCACATTGACATTGTTCGATAGAATCTTAGCAAATAAAAAAATATTTTACTATGCAAGAAATAAAAGTATCATCGCAAACTTGGGATGTTTAGTAGGCAGGGTTTGAGCCTGCGTCTCGTAAATACCGTACAAAACTGGCTATAAGTTATAGAAACGCCGTGGTGGGAACGTGAAAAGCTTAACCTAATTGGCTACAACGATAGGACGATATCTAAAGTGCAGGATTTCAAATATCAGTACGTAAAAGCTTGACTTACAGTGTGTTCGTCAATTCCGGTTCAATTAAATTCAGATATTCATGACATCAGTTTTATGTGTCGGTGTCGGCACATATTTTTAATTGTCGTTAGCAAAGTGTATAAGTATAAATAATTAATTACAGGGCTTATGTCATTTAACGCTTCATAATTAAAATAGCTGACGGTTGTAAGGCTGGTATTTACGATAATTGACTATTCATGTTTAAGAGGATATGTCACTTTATGGAAAATATTTAGATTTTGAAAGTTACTTTAAAAAATAAGTAGGGAACGGAAATGTTAAAAGAGAACGGAGTGTCTGAACACTAGGTTCTCTGTTTCTCTCTGCCTACTTTACTAAGTGCGGGATACAGCGTAAAGCTAAAAAAAATTAAAAAAAAATCCCTTTCTGTTATTTAAAATAAAAAGAAAAAAAAATACTGTGCAAGTATGTTGAAACCGAATATGTAGATATAACAAAATATGATATAATTGGCAAGAATTCGTATACACACGAAAGCTTCTACGCAATGAAGGAGATTAAGGAAAAAATCATCTCTTAAGGGACTATTCACGTTTCCGCTTATAATATATAAATAAATTATACGATTGGAAAGCCATAATATCGCGGTATAATCCTAGCTAGATATTGTTTTGGAGCAGCCTTCTGAATAATACATACATTTGATTTCATGTTTGCGTCCGGCGGTGCATATTTTTTACATATTTCTTGGTCGAGTAATCTGATATGCGACTACATCATATTTTATTACTATTTTGTCTGCTCTCGCTTAAATTGTACTGAATTTATTAAATAGGTATATATGATATTATACATGTATTTTAGTAGATACAGTAATAACCAATTTCATCTCCTTCAAGAGACAGCGAATATTCAAATCATTAGAATAAATTTGAAGTTTAAGAGCGAAAAAATGAATTTAATGTGTAAAAGAATGAAGTTCCAAACAGTAAAGTTGAAAAATACTGAATTTTACAATCAAAACTACGAAAGATAGAAATGGAAATTATATAGCCAGAACCGTAAAGTTCATGTAAACAAAGTTGCGGGAGACATCTTGTACATTACTAAAATAAAACTTTGTTATGTAGCGCCCTACAGTGACGCTGTAACTAAAAGAGGGAAATTTACCTTAAATAAAATTATTTTAATTTATTTTGGTAACATTTTATTAAATGAATTTAAACATATTTTTTTAGCTTTACGCTGTATCCCGCACATAGCAGTGTAGGCAGAGAGAACTAAAGAGCCTAGTGTGAAGACACTCCGTTCTCTTTTAACACCTCCGTTCCCCACTTTTCACCGAATTGAGGCATTGCGTGAGTAGCGGAACACATCGCCGCGCTTAGCCTTATTACCAGAGCTAGGAAATGATAATACTAAATATCATTTAATATTCTCATTTTCTGTAATGCGAATCGAACCCACATCCTGTCATGTTTACAGTCGCACACTTGTATAATAAATATAATAATATATTTCTTTCATTATTTATAAAAAGACGTGAATATTGTGGATACGAACATATCTATATCTAATAATGATTATTAGCATGTTTAAATTTTCACATAAATTTCAAGGAAAATAAAAAAAAATATATGTATTCAGAATATAAATGTAATCTCATGAAGAAGCCTTAAAGATCCTAATATTTTATTTATCTTTTTTCTTGAGGTTTTAATGTCCTCAAGATAAGTGGAGAGAGAAAAACAAAAACTATTCGTCAGATCTTAACCAAATTTATATGGGTCCACACCAGAAACATTAGCTATCATATAAAAAAATAATCATCAAAATTGTTTCACCCTGTAAAAAGTTAAGGTACCACTTAACAGCCATAAAAAAAAACAGTCAAATATAGAACTTCCATTTTTGGAAGTAGGTTAAAACAGAAGTAAATAAGCAAATCAATCATCAAAGCACACAATATACTCACTAATACAACTATTAACGTTGCAGTGATTCGATACACACGGTACACTTCCCACGGGCCCATTATCGGTGTCTTGTCAGTCAGAACATGCTGCTATTTGTGGAACTACGAAATATGGCAAATTGATTTTATAATGCTACCAAGTGATATATGAGAACTGTTATTTCATTATACAAATTTATATTATAAAATATATATACATGTGTATATATATTTTTTAAATAAGATTTAAATAATATTTAATATTTTCATTTCCTGGGTTTGGTGACAAGGCAAAGCGCGGCGTTGAGTTCAGTCACTCAGCACGCAGTGCCTCAATCCGGGGGAAAGAGGGGAACGGAATTGTTGATAGAGAACGGAGTGTCTTAACAGTAGGTTCTCAGGGTAGGCAAAGGGAACCTAGTGTTAAGACACTCCGTTCCCCACTTTCCGCCGAATTGAGGCATTGCGTGCTGAGTGGCGGAACTCAACGCCGCGCTTTGTCTTGTTACCAAACCTAGGAAAATGAAAAATTCCATTTACTGGAGTGGGAATCGAACCCACAACCTGTCGCGTTTACAGTCACACGCCTGTGCCTCTGCGCCACGACAGGCGTTTATTAAGGCGTAATTGAAAATCAATTTTAGAAAACCTGCCGAACAGAGAACATTTTACAGTACATGGGGTGCTGTATTCATAAGTAGAAAGAGATGGGATTGGTCTGTCAGTTATTTCTTAATTATTTCTTAAATTTCAACAAAAAAATAAAAAATCTATATCGTTCTTCACTTTTAGCTTAAATTCAAGCTATAAAAAGTGACTCCAGAAGGAAATTAGAATAAGAACGACTTTTTCGCGGTCGGGCATGTTCTAACTAAGCTACTAGCTATGCAGAATAAAATATAAAAACTTTAACTTTGAAGTCATCGTAGCTCAATGAATGTATGAACTCTTACTCGTAACTCTAATACATGGAGGTACGGTAAATTATTTTTATTTCTCTAGAGACATACACAGCACGGCGTTGAGTTCCGCCATTTAATTTTCGCCAAATATAACAATATGGCGATTTTAGTCGGAAAGCGGAGTGAAACGGAATGTACACACTAGATTCTATATGCTTATTCGGCAATGCAAACTATATTGTAAAAAATTATAAATTATATTTTTGGACTTGCACATAATACGAACGTAGAAAATGATTATTTTAACAACTTAATTTAAAACTAATGTCATATTTTAAAATTAAACATAGTCCGTGACTATTTATAAAATAAGTAAAAAAAGCTTCGTCCTCTGTAATACTATGAAATAATCCCTCACGAGCCAAGCACATGTTTTGCGAATGCACATTTAATATAAAATTTAAGTTAAAAATTTATTTTTTTCCAGAAAACTCATTAAAAAATATAAAAAAAAAGTTCCCACGCAAAACCACTGCTGTTTTAAAAGACTGACCTCTGAATTTCTTGGCCTTTTGTTGGATGATTGATGGCCATTTACATTATTTCGAGCTTCTAGTTTGAATAATGAATTGCAATGTTTGTTTCTCTGATTTCTGTCATTACAAAGACTTTAATGACGGTTTAAATACTTATATTTATTGCTTTTATATTATTTTGTATTGTGTTTTTTTGGATGGGTATACTTTTGTGTGAGCTTTTAAATTTTATGTGAAAAGCTGTGTTAAATCAAGGCCAAATATACACTATAACTGATGTTTAATTCTTTTAACTTCACGCTGTATCCCGCATATACCAGGGTAGGCAGTGGGAACCAGAGAACCTAGTGTTAGGACACACCATTCTCTTTCAACAATTCCGTTCCCCACTTTCCGCCGAATTGAGGCATTGCGAGTTGAGTAGCGGAACTCAACGCCGCGTTTTGCCTTGTTACTAAACTCAAGAAATGAAATTACTAAATTTTACATTTCCTGGAGTGGGCATCGAACCCACAATCTGTCGCGCTTACAATCGCACGCTTGTGCCTCTGCGCCACGACAGGCGTTACCGATGTTTCATATTTATTTTAAAGATAGTTTGAAAGTTCTTCCATATTATATATAGATCGTTTTGTACATAACAACGACATAAATTTACATAAAATAATAATATACTTTTAATTGAGTTTAAGTAATATATAACGTAGCGTTTAACTAATTCATAATTTATCATTTAAATCCCATTAAAATAATATAATTATAAAAACATCTAAATAAATAAAATAATAATTTGCTGATTGTCTTACAAAACTACGCAAAGCGAATATTTCATAGCAAAAGAAGCAAAATAATTTTATCCTATCTACTATGTATCTGGCCGCAATCATAACATGATAAGGGTGAAAAGAAATATGGACTGTAATTTACTTATTTGTTGTTCGAAATCGAGAGTGTTCTCTTGAGATAGATTCCTGCTTCAGCATCGCTGCGTAGGGATGGAAGTTTACGTAATTGAATAAATGCGCCGCCTCGCCACGCGCCACCGTAAACAAGGCTTACTATTGAAATCAGATAAATTCCGATTCGATACCAGTGTTATTGTATGCGGTATTCTGGAACTTTAGTAATGTAATTTATTTATTATATAAATTATTAAGTTATTGTTGCGGCGTTGAGTTTTCATACTCTGCACGCAATGCTTTAATTCGGCGGAAAGTTCGAATGCAAATTTTAATAGAACGGAGGGTTTTAACACTAGGTTCTCAGGATCCCTCTGACTATGTTATGTGTCGGATATAGAAAAACAAGTTTTCGTAAAAAAAATTAGATCATCATGGCGCATTGTGACAGTGGTTGACTGTAATCGCTATTGGGTGTGGGTTCGATTCCCGCTTGAGGGAATGATTATATTTAAATTATTTTCATTTCTCTTTCTTCTCTACATTATACGTAATATCTCAAATTCGTGCAGCAAGTGATGAGCAGAGTGTCTTGACACTAGGTTCTCTAGATAGGCAACATCTTTCTTAAGTATGTTATATTAATTATTGAAATTGAAATGTTTAGTTTCCTAGTTAAGATACGCATTTTTTTGAAAGTTAGAAGTTGTTAGGATACATTTTCGAGTGCACTAATGTCCTTACTTATATTTATATTTGTTTTACAAACCCAAATAACGAATTCATTTAATGTAACAACTTCATGTCCATTGTCCAGTCCTATTGTACAACTGGTAAAATGTTAACATAATATTTTTCAGTTTTCACAGGTTTTCCCCTGGGTTTTCCACATCCTTTCCCAGTAATGTGGTGGTTCCGATAGCGAACTACTACACTGTCCTCTCCTTCCATCTCTATCGTCTAGGTAGGCAACGCATTTACAACACCTTTGGTGTTGTAGATGTCTATGGGCGAAGGTAACCACTTATCATCAGGTGGTTCTTCTGCTTGTTTGCCATCTGTTATCCATAAAAAAAATACGTGGAAAATATTTTTTTTTCTTAGAAGACAGAGAAAATCTTTGCAAAGAAAAAAACATGTATCAAACAGACAATCAAAACATAGCGCCACGCTTAATATAAATAACTATAAAATTGAAAATCAAAATTATTATAAACGTATGTAAAATTATAATATTAAATGAAGTTTTGCACAAATATATTATGACAGAATGTTAATAAGTTTCAAAATTGTAAACTGCTTTTATTAAAATGGACGGCTGACGGTCAGTGGTCAGTGGGCAGTCAACTTTTGATACAACACGGTGTGTGGTGTATGAAAATAAGGTAACGGGAAACATGTAGCTAGACTAAATAATTGTGTAAAATACGCCAATACTATGATTTTTCTATTATGATAAAGTATGTTTTGTGTATGGCATAGAACCTGTTTTACTTTAATTATATTTTTTTTAAGTTCACGCTGTATCCCGCATATAGCAGGCAGAGGGAACCTGAGAACCCAGTGGTAACACACCCCGTTTTCTTTTCTTTTTCTTGTTACCAAACCCAGGATATGAAAATACTAAATTTTATATTTCCTGGAGTGGGAATCGAACCCACAACCTGTCGCGTTTCCAGTCGCACGCTTGTGCCTCTGCGTCACGACAGTTGTTAAAATTTTTCGTTATAAAATAAAATGTAAACGCGATCGGTTGTTGATTGAATTTCGACTCGTCAAAATCATCACATGTATCCAATTCAGTGGAGAACGTAATATGGCATTAGGTTCTTTCTGATTACTCTTCTATGCCTGAAAAGTCGTAAAAAACATCTCGCTTTTCCTCTACCACTCTATCGAATACTACATACATACATAACTTCACGCTGTATCCCGCATATAGCAGGATAGGCAGAGGGAACCTAGTGTTAAGACACTCCGTTCCCCACTTTCCGCCGAATTTGTTACCAAACCCAGGAAAAATTCCTTTTCCTGGTGTGGGAATCGAACCCACAACCTGTCGTGTTTACAGTCGCACGTTTGAGCCTCTGCACCACGACAGGCGTATACTGGAAAAATCAATATTATATGCAATAAGTATTTCACAGATAAAACTACAATCACCGATTTCTTTTATTTATGGATAGCAGAGGGTCAACGATTGTCCCCCCTCGCTGTCATAACCATTTGTTTGCTGATATGAAAACACACTTAACATTTTGTTTATATATAGCCTACGTTGTACTTACTTATAACAGATTTATTTAACACTTAAGGAAATTAAAAGACCTTTCCTCTATAGTATTTCTTCCAAAATAACTCAAAATTTTAACAAAAAATTAAAGTGCAGTAAATATATATATGTTACGAATAACTCAAAAACTATTTGGTAGATCTTAAGTAAATTCAAATATGACCACATTAGAAGCATTAGCTATCATTTTAAAAAGAATCTATATTTAAATACGTGGAGCAATATCTTTGGATCCCTTTTTACGAAAATTACTCGGACGGAGGAGTATGAAACTTGGCACACTTATACTTTATATAGAAAAGGAGTGTAGATGCTAATATTTTTTTGAATAATGCATAAAAAGTATATTAAATTAATAAAATAAATGTTACACACACGCCCATGTTTTGACATCCATGTTCATACAAAGTGATATATCGAACACTATGCCATGTGTTATTAACGCGTCGAATTGAGAACCTTCTCCAATTTTTGAAGTCGGAATAAGTAGTAAAAATTTATTCCAATAATCTACACAAAAAATAATTAAAAGTTTTAATAGTTTACGGACGATTTCCATTCAAAATAACGGCGGTATTAACTAAATAACTTTACCCTCTTAGTCCCATTCTAGAAGCAAAGCCGCGATAACTAACTGAGATTCAGTGGGGATGCAACTTCTAATCGAAATGCGGAAAACTTTGTTCCTAATTAACTTTTTACTCTCTTTGTGAAAATGAAATAAGATATATAAAGTAAGAGTCTCGAACAATATGCAAGTAATATATCTTATAAGATTTATTTGAAGATTCCAGTTAGATTCAAGATAAAATAAAGTTTTATTTCGAAATACAATATAAATTCTGTTCCTTTTAAACTGTCCATGTATTTGTTGAGCGGATTTTCAAGAATCGCTTCGATAAATCCTTTATTAATGTGAGGCGATTTCGAGATATTTGTACGTTAAACGTTAAGAAAGTGGAGGAAGTTTATCGATGGTTGGATCTCTGCATCAGCTGTTTGGGTTACACGAACTTTAAAGTTAGCCAACTGCTTCACTTGGTAATACTTTTTTAACATAAGGTATACTCGTACCTATATGCAGGAAGGAATACACTCAAGAGACCATTGAGGCGCAGTAGGATAGCATATGATTATAAGCGCGATTCGTTATGGCTTCGATTCCCATTTGGGGTAATGCTTACATTTAAATTATTTTCGTTTCTTCGCTCTGGTAAGGCATAGTACGGCGTTAAGTTCTAACATTCTGTATGCAATGTCTCATATTCGGTTAGAGAGTGAAGAACAACCACGTGTTGACTCTCGGTTCTCGGTGAAACTGATAAAACTGAACAATGGTTATGAATTCATTATATATGTAGATACAAGTTGAATCAGTGAGTAAGAAACAACGTAAGTCCGGATTTTCAAAATTTGCAGTAGGAAGAAAAACAACATGCATCTTACCCTTCTAGGCTAGTTTAAATCGATTACGATTTTTTGCATTTTTTGTGACTTACGTTGTTTCTGCACTCACCGATTCAGTAGTGCCAGCTACTTTGATTACGCACACTCTATTACACTTGCCAAGCTGTTTCCATTTACATCTTCCATAGTTTCGTTTCTTCACATTCTTCGTAGCTTTTTCCAGATATCCTCTTCTATGTGCTCCATTACAGTCTTAACATATATGTATATATTGGTAATGTATAAGTAAGTGTTTTCCTGATCTGGTTAGATCAAAGACAGCGTTAAACACCGACATTTCGCACAAAACCTATCTAATTGAGCGTAATTCAAGAAATAAATAAAAACAATAACAAATATATATTAAATTTTAATACAGTAATATAATATAAATTTTCATTAATAAGTAACTATATGTTCGTCCGTTTTTATCCTTATTTTCTCCAGCGTGATTAAACATACTCGTATGTACAAAGAAATGTATGTAAATCGAAGCTATTGAAACTGAAGCTTTTATAATTATTTGGAATCAATAATCCAAAGTAATTAGTGCAAGGTTCATAATTAGTTATACTGTTTGTTTTACAAAAGAATATTATATTATATTCCTTTATAAAATAACAGTAAACTGAAAAAAGCTGCTTCACGCTACGAGTATATCCTGCATAGCAGTTTAGTCAGAGAGAATGTAATGTCAAGACACTTCGTTTTCGATTTTCCGCCAAAATTCGAAACAAATCACCAAATGGGAATCGAACCACAGTCAATCCTGTTTACATATAGAAGCTGTCCCACTGCGTAGTCTAACCGTAAAAATTATTGGTCTCGGAGTAGTTAGGGTGTATTTAATTTCACACATTAAGTTTCGGTTCCAATTTTTTCTTTAGTATTTAAAAAATATTAATTAGTTTTTTAAAATTTTCGTTTATCATAGTTCGAAATTGAGTTTGATCACACCAAGAAGGTATGACATAAGGTGCATGTGTAAGGAATATACTTAACACTTCTCTACCCAAACTCTCTACCAACGTCGTATAATGCCTTACCAAAGAGAAATAAAAAAATGAAAATAATGACGCCTTCAAGTGGGGTTCGAGCCCATAGCCAGCTCGCTTACAGTCAGATGATGTCCCACCGCACCACGATGACCTCGGATATTATTTAGAACAAACACATATATAATTTCCCTTTAAATCAAATTTTCACATGCATACATCCACATCAAATTAAGCCGCATTTTTTAAAAATATGTAAGTACATTATCTATTCTTATACTATTGCTAAATTACACAGCTACAAAATGAAGTTCATATGAGCTATATTATAATAAAATTTCATAAGCCGTTCGGTAGTTATTGCGTAAAAGACTAACAAACATCCATCCATATCAAACACAATAGCAGTACTATCGTCCACAAAAAATATACAATTTTTGAATAATTCTAGCTTGTTATATAAAGCCGTGCAAAGTAAACAATGCAGACAATGTACTCGTATATCAATATTATAAGTCACACAGAATATATTATGAGGTATACGACAAAACTGAAATTGAGTTTCCCTACAACTAAATATTCTCATTCAGCAGAGTTATTTATTCTGTTTGCAATCACGGGCCGTCACATGTGGCCCGACAACTTTACTGTTACTCCCGTATATTGTGTATGTAAATTTCTATTTGTCATTTTCTCTTATTTATATATTTTTATACTGAAAGTTGAGAATAGATTTTAATGAACTTGTATACGCGCAGTAAAATCAAAATTTAAAGTTTTATTTCCAAGGGGTTGTAGTACTATTTTAATAATAATAAGCCCACATGGCTGTTTCTCGATCTGATCAGGAGCGGCGAAACTATGAGACCTTCAGAGGGAAACTGTTATTTATCCCCTGGCTTGCCTTCATTGGCTGGTAGAATGGAGCGCAAGAGCTATATGCTCGAAAGGGTGAAAGTGCTCAATCTGTGTAATAACAGTAAAACTCGCTTAAGAGCACGCGTAATAGTAAAACCGATGCAAACCTTTCACAAACAAACAAACTCGACACCCTTAGCCGACCATGATGCGCCCGTGGTATTATGACATTTTCTGGGCGTCCATCTAGTGCTAAGCGAATCATCTTCTGCTAATCGTTGAATTTGAGACTGTTGAAAAGACTGAAATCCGGTAGTCTCTTACAGTACTATACTCAGTAAATCTAATCTCCATTCCATAGTTTTAATTTAGTTTTTCACAGTTCTTTTGCATTTATTGGTGACCATCTCAGAGCATTTTGCAACCTTTGGTTACTCAAAGATGGATTTCGGTCAGCGTGTCACATAGAACAATATTATTATCTCTAAGGGGCCTCTACGTGTTGGTTCTATATCCCTATGTAAGCCTTCTAAAGGACAGGGTTGTTTTGACCCCTGAATTTTTAAAGAGATACATAATAATAATGCTTTTTGGTAAAAAAGCTTTGTCTAAATGTCTACAGTGGCGTTTTCAAGGAAAGCTAGAACAACCGTTTTGAAATGTCACTGTAGTGTGGCTTAAACCTATAGTTATATAAGCTATAGGTTAGAGTGCTTGAACGTTGAAGATTTGCGTGATATAGATTTAAATATTTCTGTATTTGTAATTTTATTTTTGTATATTAATACTACCATACGAATACATACTCAATATAATTTAATTCTTCGTGAATTATTTTGGGGCTATTATAGCGCAGCGGGAGAGTTGTAAGCTGCAATTACGAATCAGGTTACAAATTTCATTCCCATTCGGGGATTGTTTTAAAATAAATTTTTATTTACCTTTCTGGTCAAACATTGAATCTCTAATTTGGAGGGATAATGGAAGACAGTATTATAGGTTCTTTTCATTATCCTGCTGGATATGTGAGAAAAACATCATGCTGCATTTTTAGAGAATCGAATATTACTATTTAAATTCTAATAAAATAAGCAGTAAAAAATAAATTATCAATATGACAAGACCGGAACCTGAGCAATGCCTCAATTCGGCAGAAAGTGGGGAACGGAGTGTCTTAACACTAAGTTCTCAGGTTCCTTTTGCCTACCCTGCTATATGCGGGATACAGCGTGAAGCAATAAAAAAGCAAGACCAGAGACACATTAGGTATAATGATTATACATTAATTAAGGAGCGGAGTTTCCAGACACTAGGTAGGTGCCTTCTGGCTATTTTGCTATGCAGAATATAGCATGAAGATGCTTTTTTATAAATATTATTATATAAATCCCAAACTGCGTAAAGACATGGCAAATGCTGCACAAACAATGACATCAACATATACGTTGCTTAGCTTTACGAAATACCTCACAAGTATCGAGTACATTTGAATTTAAGGTTATATTTGAATTTCAGTTGTATACATATCCTATTTATATTCGATACGTATCGGGATATCAACTCGAGCATTTCCAAAGCATCGCTAGCAAAATCATGGGAAATACCGACTAGTTTTTAACCAATTTCCAAAAAAGGAGATGGTTGTTAATCCGACTGTATCTTTTTTTTTATATGTGTTACCTCGTAACTTTTTACTGGGGGAACCAATTTTGGTGGTTCTTTTTTTAAACGATAGTGCTTGTAATTTGCTTTCATTCAAATTAAGGAAAAGATTTAATAAAGAATTCTTGAGTTATTCGTAATAATTCAACTTCTTAGTGCATTTTATTTGAAAATCTTAGTTATGTATAAAAATATTAATTTCATAGCTAGTTTCTCATGTTAATACAAAAGGCTATTGTTTAATGTAACTATCTAATTGACAGTAAAGGGTACAGGGAATTTAACGTTTACACAATATATTATGTTCTTATCCATACATATATCAATACCTTCATTCGCATATTAGCTAAATCTATCTAAGTAAACCTTACAATACTGTTATGAAGTGCATGGAAGACACAGTACACGTGAATATGGCAGATTTTCTTCTACTATTTTATTTTCTTTAACAAAATTTAAATTGTTAGTAATGATATTAGACTTGTTATTTTAGCAAACAACTCCGAGAAGTCTTTGTAAACAATGTGCATCGAAAACATATTTTTCACTAAAGTGGAGTGGGTTCTGGGTTGAAGGGGCTCATATATAACTATTCCGATACTGAGTAAATGAGATAATGCGCAACGGAAGCTGATGGTCGTAGAAATTTGAAATTTGGCGTTTAGGTTCCTTAAAGCGTGTCTGGGAGCACTAAGGGAAGATTTGTAGGAAAGCAGCAGACGAAGTTTCTGGCTACATTAAGTTTTTAGCTTTTTATATATTTTCATTTTAGAGACAGTGCGTTCGAAACTCATCGCTCCACTTAGACTAAGTAAACTGGAGACGCAAAAATATTTTAATCACAAGAAATAAATGTAAATTATCGTGGTATAGTGAAACAGCGCCTGATTGAAAATGCAATGGCTGTGATTTCATCCCTCTCAGGGGAAATATTTAAATTATTTGCATTCCCCTAATTTGACTAGATAAAGCACAGCGTTGAGATCCGCCACTCAAAATGCAGTGCTTCGAATTCAGACGGAAAGTAGACAACCGAGTGTCTTCACACTAAATCACCCAAGTCGAAATCGAACTCATAACCATTGCATAGTCAGGCAATTTTACGTCTAAACCACAATGGCAAATGTAATATTTTTTTATACTTACGCATTAACCTTACTTGTATTAGGCAGGGTACTAAAAACATAGTGCAGACTCTGTATAACTCAGTCTGCTTTATTCCGTTTGTGTTCAGAATAGTTTTGGTGTTGCAAAACTTATTACATAATTTGCTAAGATACACTTCAAAAACATGGCCTTTTAAAATAATTTAAAAGAATGATTTGAAGGGACTACCAGTGTTTTTAAAACATGATAGATAAAAATTAACCTATGGCGGTGTCCGTGCAACTGTATTTTTAAATTATAGGCACTAATAACTAAAGAATTGTATGAACTTAAAATCTTAGAGATATGCGTTATATGTTTACTCATATAGGCATACATAACTAAACACAGAAAAGCCATCTTCTACAAACATATTCGCGTTTTCCAAAGGAATCGTAAAGTAAAATAAAATAGTTCAAGCCATAATATAAGCTATTGTACCTATGGAGACTCACGTAAAGAGCAGCGGAGTTTTGGCTCTCGAAAACCTTTAGCATCTGGGGAGTAATATGTTTTATCAGGATATGACTGAGCCGGGCAATATCGAAAAGCGTTTACAAATTCTGAACTATGTATATTCGGGACCGCAAGCGACTATATATTGCATGGAAATATTAAGGAGAGGTAAATATTGTTATTTTTTACTGAATTTTCATGCGCAACAATATATTCTTGTTATAGATATTACTCTCTTAGCGTACCTATACCTCAAATGTTTACAGATACAAAAAATTATATTTTTATTACTAAAAAGTGTTGCAACTGCAATTACAGTTTTATCTACTTTTACTTTACCCTGACTGTATCTGAAATTGACATACTGATTATTTTAGGTAGGTAGAGAGAGTCTACCTGTGACCACGGACTACTGTAAAGTGTTCCAAACATCGGGTTTCCAAAAATGTATTTTCGAATACTAAAATATATGGGATTAGTCCGAATAAAATGGTTTCATTTAATCAGTGTAAAAATTGCGAAAATCGAAGATCTTATTTTATCACTGTTTCTACACAACAAACTACTATTTTACTTGAAATACGTTTTTGAAGATACACGGGAAAATTAAAAATCTCATGACTTTTTCACGGTAGTGGCAAAACAAACAATTCACGTTTGACAAAACTAGGACAAACATTAGTTTTAATCATTCAACCGAAAAAACAATGTTAGATTTCAATCTGCATCTAGTCGAGTATACTACTTTGCTCGCAATAATTAAATCAATATTAAAAAGTAGCTTATGTCACTCTCCAGCCGCCTTACTATCTCCACTCAAAAATATATCATAACATTGCTTCGGTGAGACGTGAAAGAAGAACAAACACACACACACTTTTTCATTTAAAATATTAATATGAATAACATGTTTCAAATTAATTCGGTATTTTAAAACATGTGCGGATATTTTGAATGTCTTTCAAATAACTTCACCCGCTCCTTTTTATACCTCTAAGAATATATGAACAAAGTTTGATGATAATCGATTGAACAGTTTTGGGTTGAAAGCATAACAAAAAAACTTACATTCAAAGTCAAAGTCAAATAATTTTAATCAAAATAAGAAGTTACAAGCTTCATTTTTTGAACGTCAAATAATTTACCACCGGTTCACTAAATTTAATGCCTCAGACCTGAGAAGAACCGGCGCAAGAAACTCAGCGGGACTATTTTTTTTTTTTTTTACACATCACTCACACACATTCACATTTATAATGTTACAGGATATGTGAAGGAAAAACTTTGTATCATTTTTGAAGTTCAGAGTTTTTTTAGCTTAACGCATATCCTGTATATAGGAGAGAATTTAGAGTTAAGACGTTTCCTTTTCCGCCCAATTACGAAACATTGCATGTTGAGTGGCAGTACCCAATTCCGCGGTAAGTCGTACCAGGGCTGTGAAATAAAAATAATTTAAATAGTATAAAACC
Source organism: Philaethria dido (assembly GCA_033558755.1). Taxonomy (NCBI): domain Eukaryota; kingdom Metazoa; phylum Arthropoda; class Insecta; order Lepidoptera; family Nymphalidae; genus Philaethria; species Philaethria dido. The sequence goes on from JAKGSA010000892.1 coordinate 43,872, forward strand.
TACAAATATTACACAAAAAGATTTTTTAAAATAATTGTTTTTTCTTATAATTATCTATGTATATCGTTTGACTTGAGATAAATGCTAGATATTATTTTACAATAAGGTAACAAACTCGCATAAAGATCAGCTTACATATAAATAAATATCTATTTAAAAAGAATAAGTTCAGTTTATTATACAGTTAGTTTTTACAATTTTTTGCGCAAAACTGCGTTGTTTCGTTATCAGTTACACAACAAAAAAAGGTTTTGAAATAGCTTGTAGTGACTATGAGCGACAAATTTAGCGTACTCCGTAAATGCTTTCCGCAACGGCGTAAAGAATCTATTGAATTATTAATTCATTCTTTACTTTACAGCAATTTTAATATTACAACAATAACATTGATAGCTGAATGGTGACTTTAAGACCGCTCTTTGGCTTTAGAAATCGAGTAAGCGTTTTTTTAAAACTAAATATTCAAGCAGGATTTGAACCCATAACTTAACATATGTTATTTAAACCGCAAAACGGCATCAGTGGTTAGCTTATTAATACGTAATAGAATCATGGTATTTATACGTGAAAGTGTTTGGACGCCTCTTTACGAAAATAATGTGGACGAAAAAAAACACAAAAAAAAACATTTTTTTTGTAATTATTGATGAATAAAATTAGAAATGAATATTACATATCATATTTGGCATATACTTTTCTATAAGTTGCTAAAACATAGTGTATTTTTGGCGTTAATGGGTCACTACTAATTTTAAATGTACTTCAGTGTACTCTTATAATATATTCCTAGAGCGGTTGGCGTAATAACGTATGTATGCGCTTTAGCGAGGGATTATTAGTTTTTATGGTTGCAGGTCCGTCAGAGGATAACAAACTTTGTTAAATAGAAATCCTAAATTTTAATGGACAAACATACAAATATGGCAAATTTCTGTTAACATTTTTAATATATAGCGACATTTTTAGATTGTACCTTGTTAAAATGCACTTGCTGTACTGTGCTCTACGTGTTTAAATGAAACTTTCAAAATTTAAATATCTAGATTACATTCCATGTTGATGTATTGTTTATAGCACGGCCCGTTTAAACAAACGTTTGTATTTGTGTAATGCGTTGTTCTATATTCGTGTAACTGCAATAAAGCAATCACAGTTTACTTTTTAAAATATATTTTTGATGTAAACATAATATGTACGTGGGGTGCTCTCGTACTTGATATGTAAACAAGTGAATGCTTGAAGTAAATAAATATTACCATGATTTCATTTATTGTACTGTGGATTACTAGTCTTACACAATATTCAAAAAAAAAAAAGAAAATATTTTTATTACATATCACTAAATAATTATAATAAGGAAGGAATATTGATAATGGAGTGAAGTTTTCTCCTTAATCCATAGAATGAAGAGTATCCCTAAACAAATTATTTTTTAGCTTCGCACTGTATCCCGTAAATAGCAGGATAGGCAGAGGAAAACTGAGAATCTAGTGTTAAGACACCCTGTTTCCTACCTTCTGCCGAATTGAGGCATTGCGTGCTGAGTGTCGGAACTCAACACCACGCTTTGCCTTATTATCACACTCAGTAAATAAAAATACTAAACTTTTACATTTCCTGGAGTGGGAATCGAACCCACAACCTGTCGCGTTTACAGTCGAACGCTTGTGCCTCTGCACCCCGATAGGCATTAACAAAATATGTAACAAAAATTTTATAAAGTCACCGTAAAAATATGGAAATTTTAGATAGAAAATTTGTACGTAACAGCATTTTATGTTGAATCTTAAACGACACTTTAAAAGTATTATAAAACTCTGTCAAATAAAAATAACACTTCTACTATTAACTTGATATATGTATAGTATTTTCACATACATAAGACACTTTTAGAGGTCCTTTGAAGTGTTTACGGCCATTCCGCATACCGTTCCACTTAAGCCGAAACCATTTCTTGCGATCAACAGCTTAACCAATTTTTTCTACAAAAGAATGGCTTTTCTAGCCGCAATCCACTAAACTAAAATAAACGTCATGTCAAAATTTTTTTGTTGTTCAAATATGTCAAAAAGTTTTTAGTATAGTTCTTTTTTTTTATAAAAAAACGACTTAGGTACATATGTATGCGGTAGGTGAAATAGTAACTTGCCTATTATATCGGTTACCGCCTGTCGTGGCGCAGAGGCACTAGCGTGCGACTGTAAACGCGACAGGTTGTGGGTTCGATTCCCACTCCAAGAAATGTAATATTTAGTATTTTCATTTCTTGGGTTTCGTGACAAGGCAAAGCGGGGCGTTGAGTTCCGCCACTCAACACGCAATGCCTCAATTCGGCGGAAAGTGGGGAACGGAATTGTTGAAAGAGAATGGAGTGTCTTAAAACCAGGTTCCCTCTGCCTACCCTGCTATTTGCGGGTTACAGCGTGAAGTTAAAAAAAAGAAAAATAATATCGGTTTACCACGTGAAGTTGTAACCATTGTATTTTACTTGGGACTTGTCTAGTCATAAGTACAAATCTGTCTTGAGAAATATGTTGTAGTTGTTGTTGGTGTAGAAAAGTCTTTGATTTAATTTTTTGCCATCGGCACAACTGACTGTAGTCTGTGGTCTTGGTCCATACCCTGCCCAAAATATAAGGCAAACATATGCTTTTTCTTATCATGGACTTAACATTAAATGGTTATGTAAAACTAAGGGTAGGTAAGGCCTAAGAGGATTTTTGAATATATTATGCTATTTTTTGTGTTTTTTTACAATAAACTAAACAATTCTCATCTTAAGATGAAACAAAGAACGACGTTGGGTTTCCATACTAATTGTACTGTATGTAGAAAATAGATTAAAGTAGAGATCTGGCCCACTCGTTGTTGTAACATAGTATATTTAGTTAAGTAAATTCGTTATATAACTTATAGTTGTATTTATATAACCGCATAGCGGGGGTTAAGCACTTGCAGGACTTCGTAAGAGTAAGGAAGACCCGTTAATTGTCCGTAAAGCGGAAGCAATATCTACAAAAAACAATAATTTGACACCATCCATGTGTTAAAATTGAAGGTTAATTTAATACAATATAAAAATAAATAAACAAAAATGAAATTAAAATAGACAATTATTAATTAATCAAGTAAAATATTTTAATCATTTTAAGACAAACTATTAAAAGAAATAACGCAAGTGTAAGTCAATTTATAGATTTTTTTTCGAACTTCACGCTGTATCCCGCATATAACAGGGTAGGCAAAGGGAACCTGAGAACCTAGTGTTAAGACACTCCGTTCTCTTTCAACAAATCCGTTCCCCACTTTCCGCCAGATTGAGGCATTGCGTGTTGAGTGGCGGAACTCAACCCCGCGCTTTACCTTGTTACCAAACCCAGAAAATGAAAATACTTCATTCCCTGGAGTGGGAATCGAACCCACAACCTGTCGCTTTACAGTCGTACAAGTGTGCGACTGCAGGTGCCCCTGCGCCTCGACAGGCGTTATTTGTAGATTCAAAGTATATTATGTTTTTTTTAATCTTTATTCTAGTACTTTATCCCATTAATGTATAGGTCAGAAGTTTAGTCTAGATGCAACAATGAATATCACTAATTAAAATTTGAAAGCATAGCTAATTGTAATTATAATTATAATTGCTCAATATATGCAAAACTGCGTTACGTTATTAAATTTCTAATTTCACCATGTAGGTATTTCTACCTAATATTAATTGACATAATTTGATAACTTCGTATAAATTAATTATTACTTACTAGGGGCTCCAGTGACGCGTTAACAACGCGTTGTCTTTAGCAATGTATGTATATGTCACTTTATATAAATGTAAATGTCAAATCATGGTAGTGTGTGTAACATTTATTTTTTTAATTTATTATACTTTTTATGCATTATTCAAAAAAAATAGCATACTGCACTCCTTCTCTATATAGACTATAAGTGTGCCAAGTTTCATGCTCCGCCAATCGCTTTATTTTCGTAAAAAATTCAGGGTATAAAATTTTTGCTTCACGTATTTATATATAGATATTGGTTAAGACCACTCGGACCGATTACGCGAATAAGCGCGGGTTCGAATCTCACTACGTTAAAATTTCTATACGTTTCTAAATGTTTTCACCTAACTACAAAAACATAAATAGTCTCTAATGCACGTAGATACAGCAGGCGTACTCTTATCTTCAATCTTCACGGTTCTCGGACAGAAAACTCGTGCCACTGTATCATAAGTCACGTTAATAGGGTCATCAGCCTCAAATATTAAATAGTACACGAATATTAACTTAGATATAAAACGAATTTTGCTTTTAAAGTGAATCTTCTTACATTAAACGAAATTATGCTAAGTGGTGGAAGTTTTTTTTTAATCTCGCTTATTTTGGGGGTAGGTTTATGTTACTGTTAAATAACATATTAATACAGTTTTCTTTTTTAAATTCTTTATTTTACTTCGCCAATATCATATAGAGCCAATTGCCATCTTGAAAATAGCACTTTTTTTAGAAAAGATTTTATTAACGAATTAAAAATATAAGATTTATTATGCAACAGCACGTAAAAAGAAAGAATATATATATATAT
>JAKGSA010000892.1:48556-65474 GCA_033558755.1 Philaethria dido
TATATATTTACATAGGAATTTACAACTGGGACGAAACATAAACATTAACAAACACTGAACATTAAGGGGACGGGGAATTTTATGGGAAAGGCTTTCCCATTTTAAAGAAATGCGTGTATAACGTTGCGTTTTGTTTAAACACACGGAGGTATTTTTTTTAGCATCACGCTATATCCCGCATATAGCAGGGTAGGCAGAGGGAACCCGAGAACCTAGTGATAAGACACTCCGATCCCCACCGAGGTATATTTTCAAAATTTTTTTTTATCGATATGAAAGTAAAAAATGAATAACTTTTATATGGTTCATGTTGAGACTGTGATTGACTTATGGTAATCAGCTGCTATAAATATAAGTCGAGTACGTATTTTACGTTCTTTTTATTACTATGGTATGGTATCAAGTTTTTAAGACAAGAATCAAAACTGTATATAAGCCTCATTTGCCAAGATGGCATATAAAGTTGTTGGTTGCGAACTTTTGCAGTGAAGTGAGACAGACCGAAGGAAAAAAGTGATGACTGACTTTCTCAGTTCCTATAAAAACTTCGTAGTGTCTGCAAGGAAAAGCACAAAAAGTTTAATTAAGAACGCTTAAACTTAGAGTAAGATAATTAATTGTTTTAGTGCAGACTTGTCTTTACCATTGTTTTCTACTTTCATATCCTAGAACATTTTGTACTCATTAGAATGCATTAGATTTAATCTTCTAATTGAGATCTTTTATCATAAAGAACACGTAACTTCTTTGTTTTCCATATTTTGCGGGATAGACTAACCTAATACCACATAGATAGACAATCTATTAAGATTATTATATCGGATATCTAAATAATATATAAATATTACATGTTACCAAAACTATTGGTTTCCTTCATGTCTTCTCTATGTAAGCTATATGTACGCCAATTTTCATACTCATCCACCCGTTTGTTTTTATTAAAAGGGATCCTAAATTTTAACCTAGATTTACCCACGTCAAGATATGCTAAAAGAAAATTAAAATTATCACAGTTATCGTGATTTAATAGGTCGACATTTTTACGTAACTATAAAAATCAACAACACTTCTTCACGGTAATAACGTAATCAAATATTTATAGCTTACACAGTCGACAGCAAAAAATGTTTTATCCCAGGCTTACCATTAAAAATGTAAAGCAATCGGTTGGCACAGAACTGTACAATAATACATAGTAATTGTTAACAGCCGTGAAACTTCACGGTTACGGTGCGGTGGTAGTCTCAAAAGTTGATACAAAATATTTTCGTCCAATTCCAGCTTCTATCGAGGAACAGATAAGTTTCTCATACACTGTAGTGGCATTTTTTGTTAGAAAATTGGTCCAAAATTATTTTTAAAACGGTATAATGTGATTACAGTTGAGAATAAGTTCTCAGTGAGTTGACAGTTATAAGATATTTGGTTTTCATTTACTTATATGGTTTTTTTTTTAGCTTTACTCCCGTATATAGCAGATGTCCTAGTGTTAAGATATTCCGTTTCATACTTTTCGCCGAATTAAGGCATTGCGTGCTGAGTGGCGGATCTCAACGCCGCGCTTTGCCAGGAAATGAAAATATTAAACTTTCCTGGAGTGGGAATCGAACTCACAACCTATCGCGTTCACAGTCGCACGCTTGTGCCTCTGCGCTACAACAGGCTACTTATATGTATATATTTTAATATGATTTTGAAATAAAATACAATTGACTACTATAAAATTATTGAATTCATTCAATGTTCCATTAATGCAGATCGTATCGACCCCTCAAACATATGTCCGCTTCCTGCTTTAATTTAGTCTATTATTTAATACAAATGTAATCGGAATTACAGTCGAAGTTAAGTCGTAGTGCTCATTTACCGCAAACGTAAATTTGTTTGTTTTTTTTTAACCCAATTATACTTCACGTCCTTTCTCCACTTTCCTACCTTTCCAGAGGCATTATATGTTGACTGGTGAAATTTACTGCGCACTTTCTATTATCAGACCGGGAATAAGAATATTTTTCTGTATAAATATACATATATACCACCGTGTAAGCTATTTTGGTGCCTCGTAATAAATTAAATCTTTTCTTAAATTCTTTACAGCTCACCATTTTGAATGTGAAAGTTTTTGAAGGTGAAGGAAAGTGTGGCTGTTTGTTAGCTTGACGCAAAAACTACTGAACAGATCTAGATGTAGTCATATAGCATACATACCTTTACCTACACTAAAATTTCAGAAAAGTTACAATTTATACAAATTTTGGCCACATTATAACTATAAGTGCCTAATATAAACTACAATATTTATAATTATATTATTTTATCATATTCTGAAAAGTATAACAAATTCAACAGTCAAACTAAGATTTGGTCTTATTTCTGTAAATGATCTCCATATAAACCACTACAATAACATGTCGCGGCGGCAGTCGGCAGTCCGCTCATCAGAAATTCATTCAGTCCTCACTGTGACATTCCATGCAAATGTCACCCGTCCGCTGACTAAATATACAAAAACTTTCTGACCGCTTCCTAACCAAAGAGATTAGTCACTATAAAACGTGCAAACAGTTAGTCCGCAAACGCGTTCTGAATATTCAATGTTGGTATACTCGTACGTAGAAACTTTAAATTGAAATTATATTATGGAACTTTCCACTCTATTCCAGATGCTGTGCAGCGATTTGTGGAACTACCCACATACACTGAAGTGAATCCTGGTGAAGATGCGCTGCTTAAGTGTCGAATATCTGATAAGAAAGGTGTATGTTCCTGGCAGAAAGATAATAAGGTAAGATTTTTTTTGAAGGTCTGTTGGGGCGCAGAGGCACATGTGTGCGATTGGAAACGCGACAGATTGTGGTTTCGATTTCTACTCCAGGAAAATATTAATATTTTCATTTCTTCGCTCTAGTAACAAGGCAAAGCAAGGCGTTGAGTTCCGCCACACAGCACGCAATGCCTCGATACGGCGGAAAGTATGGAACGGAGTACCTTAACACTAGGACAAAAGAGAATGTTAAAAGAGAATGGGATGTCTTAACACTAGGTTTTCAGCTTCCCTCTACCTACTTTGCTATGTGCGAGATACAACGTGAAACGTAGTAGATAATTTAGATAAAATTGTAATTCTTAAGTTGTCTGTTATTTGGCAATTTTTTTCTTAACGTTTTAGTTCCTATTTGATGCTCTCTTTAAGATGGTTCTACTTATCTAAACTAATTTGACATGTACTTACACATGTTATTATGAGAATATTTTAGCGAATTTTAAAAGAAGTTCAATAATTTAATTAAACTAAAGGAAATATTAGTCACTTGGGGTGACTTATTGATTGTTACCACGCCGTTAACTAACTTTTCTAAATTTATCGTTCGAAAACACCATCAAGAAAAACTTAAATTCCTATAAACTTACATTGCATTATAGCTTTTTGATGTGACACTTAAATTAATTGCTCAATAATGATCACATTTATTCAGGCAAGTACTTGGAAAGTAGGTACTTAATTAAGTTGTGTTTAAGTGAATGAAATAGTTGTAAATTTGTACCCACATACAAAATATTTGTATTTTAAAATATATAGGACATAGGTATTTACTAATCTAGTTAGATAATTTAAAGTAGAAGTAGATAATGTAAATTTCCGTAAATAAAAATAAAATTTCTCGCTTTTAACCCACCCAGTACAGTACGTAGAGACGCAACTGGAATCCAATCCACTTATCACTACAGTTTACATCCGATTTCCAGATTTTGGGTACTGAGTGGTGGAGCTAAACGCCGCGTTTCGTTTGCCAGAGCGGCTAAATAAAAGTAATTTAATTATAATGATTTCTCTGAGTAGAGTCGAATCTGTATCGTGTTTATAATAAGACGATATGCCAAGTTAACCTCCTAAAATTAAAAGTACCTAACTTATTGACTTATCTCTATTATTGTGCTATAAAAAAAACATTCCATCATTATTTGGACTTTTCTTCACACTTGCGTGATATTTTTTTTTTTTAACATTTTAAAATAAAAATAATCAATAAAATAGAAGAAGTAGAAACAAGTTTATCATCTTCATACATAATATTAGATTTTGTGCTATACAGTCTTATTTAACTAGGAAACCCATACAATTTCAGATACAAAATATGCTTTAGTCGAATAATCATACATAAACATACAAATGGAGGACAATTGATAAAGCACAAAATGAATTTCATCATTTTTCGCTGATAATAGCTAGGACTTAACGTGCTCTCTGCCGCTCGCCGAGGATAATATATGTGAATATTAAAACCATATTTAATACCTATGTGAGTTCACTTATGCAGATGCAGGTTCGACTCTTCAGTATTTTAAATTTCATCTGAAACAGCTTTTATGAACGATGTCTCACGGGTGGCTGGTCTTTTTAGTTTTGCATTGTGACTTTGTATAGCTTGTCATTTTATGCATGTGGAATAAATAAAATTTCTATAATTTAAGTAACATTCTTTTTGAGTACAATTCTATAACGCAAATTGCGGTGTTGTGTTCCTCTACTCAATATATTTCATATTGAGTAGAGGGAATTGTCAAATTTTGGCAGAAAGAGAATGGAGTTTTTTGGCACTAGATTCTTCCTGATTATCATGCTATGGCGCAAAAGCGTGAAATTGCAGAAAAATACTATATTATACTCTTTTTCTTCCGGCATTCCAATTTACTAATCATAGTCACTCTTTCCTACCATTTCTTCATTCATTTCTCACCGCTAAATACTACAGAATACATAATATTTTAGTACAAAAATACTCAATAATTTAATAACTAATTCAGGAACACAAATAATTCCACGTGAAAATTAAAATCTGAAATTCAGTTCTAAACAAATCGAAAATAATTATTTTGCACTATACTATACTGTAAAATTCTATTTTTTAACTTTACGCTTACCCCGTATAATACAGAATACATAACACACAAAGAACTTAGCGGTAATGCACTTCGTTGACCGTTTTCCGTCCATTTTAGATAATTTAATGTTGAGTGCCGTAACTTAACGTCGCTTTCGTTACTAAACAAGAATATTTTTTTTAGCTTCACGCTGTATTCCGCATATAGCAGAGAAGGCAGAGGATACCTGAGAACCCAGTGTTAAGACACTCCGTTCCCCACTTCCACCGAATTGAGGCATTGCGTGCTGAGTGGCGGAACTCAACGCCGCGCTTGGCTTTGTTACCAAACCCAGGAAATTAAAATACTAAATTTTACATTTCTTGGAGTAGGAACCGAACCCACAACATGTCGCGTTTACAGTCGCACCCATGTGCCTCTGCGCCACGAAGGACCAGAAAAATTAACACATTTAAATAAAATCATTCATTCAAGATTCTATATTAAAAGGTTTTATACGTACTAAATTATAACCAGGATTTGAACCTCTAAGATACCTGTTATTTACTGTATGCTTAAAAGTTAGTCAATTCAATTTATTTATTATTTACACAGCTTTAACTTAACCTCATACAAAACATATCTTTATATCCTACTTCATTACTAACAACTTATCTTGTAGTTAAGTCATCAATGAGCATTCCAAAGCGTGCCTTGATTTGTAACATAATTAGTATACGTATATTTAACGCTGACTGACTGACTAACTGAGGAGGACACTTTATCACTTTGAGTCTATTTTAACTATTTCCGAGAATGCGACAGACGGACGTTACAATCTATTTATTACATGTTAACTAGAGTGAAGTATGTTAAATTTCATTTGTTTTAACGGCTGTCGTGGAGAGGCACAAGCGTGACTGTAAACGCAACAAGTTGTGGGTTCGATTCCCACCCCAGGAAATGGAAATTTTAAATAAAATGTAGTATTTCCATTTCCTGGGTCTGGTAACAAGGCAAAGCGCGTCGTTGAGTTTCGCTACTCAGCACGCAATGCATGAATCCGGCGGAAAGTGGGGAACGAAAATGTTGAAAGTTAACAGAGTGTCTTAACACTAGGTTCTCTCGTTCTCTCTGCCTACCCTGCTATATGCGGTATACAGCGTGAAGCTAAAAAAACTAGAGTAAACGTTTCCTAACGTTCTGCTTTGTATTTTATCGCATGACAGTCGAATATATAATTTAAAGTTATTTTAATTGTCACGGTTTATGTGAATTTTCATAGAACTGATACGGATTAAGTATGACGTAGCTGCTATTTTGTTGAAGTGTTATAGTATGTTAAAACTATATGGGGATTTGGCATACAGTGTTATTAGAATCAGCTCTTTATAAATTAATATGAATATTATTATATATTTTTTTAGAAATTTAGCAAAAGACAATTTATTAAATTCGGATGGAAAGCTAATAACGGTATATTTTGACACTAAAATCCACCTAATGTTACAAAAAAAATCACACATTTTTCCCCATGGCATGGAAAAAAGTGTGCCTACTACGCTATGCGAGAGAAAGCGTAAAGTTGTCGTCAATTAAAGCTATAACATGACTCTTTCAATAATATATTAGCTTCACGCTGGATACAGCGTGAAGCGGATATATGCGGGATACCGCATATAGCAGGGTAGGTAGAAAGAACCAGAGAACCTAGTGTTTAGATACTCCGTTCTCTTTTAACATTTCCGTTCCCCACTTATAAATTATATTATTTTAACTAAAAATAATATATTCCAAATAATTTGCAATATTTAAACTATTTTTGGCCAGTCTCTTGATAATTTCAGCATAGTTAGCAATTAACGCAGAAGATAGCATAAAGTGCACTTTAGATAAACTGCTAAAAATGTGTCTTTAATCAAAAGAGGTAATCAGGACTCAACACTGACACATGAGAACAAATAGACCGCAGGACTGTGGTTTTTGCGGGGAACTATGAATAGGGCTGTCAAATGATATAAATTTAATAGCTTAACTAAGGCTACGAGTATAATAACTAACTAGCGATTTGCTTTTCATGTAAGGTACCAACGTTATAGAATAAGTAAGTTAAGTTTAAAAACCACTAACTTGCCTTGCTTACTCCTTAAGCGTTATTAATAAGATTAAAAATTAACTAAAAACCAAAAATGTTAGACTATCGTGACGCATTTGGACAGAGTCTGTTTATAAATGTTTAAAAACTTTTCCCATTTAAAATTACTTTTTTCACTAAAAATTGTACTGAAGTGCATGCAAATACAATAAGCATATGCGGCTTTACTTCATTGTAAATAAAAAATGCGTGTGCAGTTCACACTCAATAGAAATGAAAACTTAGAAGTTACTATCTATTTCATATTTTATTACACTATTTATTTACTTTTTGTTACGAATAAGCAAACACTACAATTGGTACACACTTATAAATATGACAGACGTATGTACGTGTTTGTATCATTTTTCGTCGCTTTTTTGTTTCATCGATTTCGGTTGAGATAATGTTTTACTTCAAAAATTATATGTAATAAATAATTAAATGAAATAAAAGTGTCCTAAAGTAAAATGCAGCAACCCTAGTTAAAGATTCATCTTAAATGGGGCACGCGTTGCAGTCGCTTGCGATATCACCACAAGGTCCAAACAACCTTAAACCGCCACCTACTTCACTAGCAGACATGATATATAGCACATATGTGTAACTATTTAAATAATTTAATGAAATTTATGTTTATTATCCATCTTTTATTATATTAGTAATTTATTTTTCCGGATATACATATCCCATTATCGTGGGTCTATCATAGTAATCGTAGTATTAGAACGCATGGCTTGGCGGTCAGAGGCGCTTGGATGGCAAGAGGCGCGGGCTCGAGTCTGGCTGCGTTCAATGTTTTACAAGATTTCTATAAAAGTTTTTCGTTTCCAAAATGTGTGACACTTTAAAACTATCAAAAATATCGAAATTCATACATCTTTACGAGCTTAATTAGGTAAAGAGAGGAGCGAGGACAATTGAGTTCACTGTATTTTAAAGAAGCTTCTTAAACCTACACTTAAGTCGCAAGTCCTAGGTGCTCCAAGCTCCTTTCCCTACAATATCCCCCGATATATATCAAGGTGAATTCACGGATTTCTAAGGAGTTCTTTCTCACATAGAGTATGCACTGATTCCATTCTGCATTTAGAGATATCGCGTAGTAGGTAAGTAATAGAACTCTACGCCAAATTTTGTCTTTCACTGACTAATCAAGGAAGGGCCTTTATAATCCAGTGTCAATACATACCGTGGTATTTTTGGGACCCATAACCACTGTTTTTGGTCAAATTCAACAATACTGCAATAATCCAATGACGTCTATGATTAATTATCTTTATTTGACAAAATGCAAATTGTACTAATTAAAAATAGTTTTGAATATTTCATTTTGGTAAACGTGTCATGTGTTATTAATAGGTGTTATATCACGCATATATTTAAAGTTAATTGATATATCCATAAAAGGCGTGAATAGGTTGATAAGTCGCTTTGCATATACATTTTTTTATATTAGTATTAATTTAATTTAAACGATGAATAATTTACTAAGTTAAATTAATTCAGATTTTAACATAAAAGACAATCGATTTCAATTAAAAGACACTAAAGAGTACAATTATTACGAATAACTCATAAACGACTGATCCAATCTTAACAAAATTAAAATGGGACCTCATCAGAAGGACAAGCTATCATATAATAAAGAATCATCAAAATTGATTCATCCAGAAAAAAGTTATGCGGTGAAACACTTAAAAAATATATAGTTGTGAGAACCTCTTTTTTTGAAATTAGTTACAAGTAGAGAAGGTAATGTTGTACCATTTCGATTCTATTCTATCCCAGCGTCATATTATAAAATAATATAATATATCGAATAAACTTTCTCATTTATTTACAAAAGGCAAATCTCGTGTTCAGCTAAAATAATTTCCAGTTTTAAAATACAAGGGTTCTTTACGGCCACTTTTCAATTGATGTAAGCGTTCTCGTGCCGTTATTTCGGTGTCATAATATAATATGCTATTTCATCGTTTTAAATATTTTATGAATTATGGAAATTTAAAAATATATATTTGTTATTATTATAGAAATGTATTGTTTTATTAATTTGTGACGAAAGTAATTTAGGATAGTAGTTAATAGGAACTAATATTTTCATGAAATTAAATTCTAAGTAATGTCACATAAAAATGTATAATTTAATAAAATATAGATATGTGTTAAAAATATAACTAATAATAAATTTCATTTTCAATTATAATTTAAAAATTAATTCATATTTTGGATAAATAAAATCGAATGAAACGCAATCGTCATGATAACTTAACTAGTGCATTTATATTTTCTTTATGTGATTGCATATATCAGTGTCTTAACACTAGGTTCTCAGGTTCCCTGCCTACCTTGCTATATGCGGGATACAGCGTGAAGCTAAAAAAAAATAAAAGTTATATATGCTAGACAGTAAAAATGCAAATAGCACATGTGTGTGTTTTAAGTGTGCAGTGTTTAAATGTCCATTCAATAGTTTTTTTTTAATTTCTGTGACCGTTTCTGCTCTAAGTACATGACGGTATAACAAAAGATGGTTACATATTAAATCTGTATAATATGTACATAGATCGACAAATCGATATGCATATATAGTTTTTATATATATGAATAAGCATTAGATTTGCTTACACGACGAAAAAGTGACTAAATACAAAAAAACTGATAAATCTAACAAATTTAAGTAAAAAAAAAATATCATCAAAATATTACAGATAAAACATAAACTTTCTGAAAATAATACATTTTCGATTTACCAACTCATTCACATACATACATAGCTTTTCGCTGTATCCCGCATATAGCAGGGTTAAGACACTCCGTTCCCTACTTTCCGCTGAATTGAGGCATTGCGTGCTGAGTGGCGGAACTCAACGCCGCGCTTAGCCTTGTTACCAAGCCCAGGAAATGAAAAATTCCATTTCCTGGAGCGGGAATCGAACCCACAACCTGTCGCGTTTACAGTCGCACGCTTGTTCCTCTGCGCCACGACAGGCGTTAACTTATTCACGCGATATGAAAATATCAATAAACATTATTACTCAATAATTGGTAAGAAATTAGTTTTGAAACAGTTCGTTCAACTCATTTCTTCCATTTAAAGTTTTTACCTCTCTTAGCTGCGTAACAGTTTCACATAAATATTATAAAATTACTAATACAAATATTTACTTCAAAACCGTATCTGGGACAAGCAGCCATGCTGAAAGCAAGAGAACGCAAAAACTTTTCCTGTATATTTAACACTTTTTACTGTAAAATCTTAACTTCTTAGATGGTTTGTTTACCAACTGAAGCTAAATAAAAAGTTAAGGTTTATTTGGAAAATATCGGTATGGATAATTTTAGATGTGGGTTAGTTTTTAATTAAAAACGGTGAGAATATTCATTAAAAAACAGCTTCACGGTTTATCCCCCATAGAAGGTTGGTCAAAGAGAACCTAGTGTCAAGGCACTCCGATCGCCGCTATCCGTCTGAATTTATGACATTGCGTGTTAACTGGTGGAAGTTAACGCGCTTTGTCCTACCAGAATTATTGCCTCGAGTGGTAATCGAACCCACAACGAACTGTGCCGCAATAGCCAAAATATAAAAACATTTAGTTTATACTCCGTCGTTTATGCTGGTCGAATGTATTTTAAGATTTATATTTAGAATATTCCTAATAACATGTTTGGTTTTCGCGTTTATTTAAAATGCTCCTTATAAGTTCTTTGGCTTTCGCAATTTTTATACATTTTAGACAAAACTATTTTAATCGAATTAAAGCATCATCATCGAATCATAGAAGACCCGATGCTTCAAACACTTTACAGTAGTCCGTAGTCACATGTAAACTCAGTCATTGTTATTTCCCCGACTAGACAAAGATTTGTTGAAGTTACATCATCTTTAATTACGCAAATCCAAATATGCAGATCGCCAAGACAAACTGATTTCTCAAAAGATTCTTTACTTAGCTCCAATAAATGAAATTTTAACAAAAAAAGATAAAGGACTTCAAGTAAAATGCGCTAAAAAGTACAACCATTACGAATAACTCAAGAATTATTATTCCGATCTTAATTATATTTAAATGGTACCACATAAAAAGCACTAGCTGTCGAAATTGAGAACCTCTTTTTTTGAAGCTGGTTAAAAAGATCTGGAATTGCGTGATAATTATAAAAATATTAAAAAAACTAAATTAAAATACTACCTTTAATATGTTTATGATTTTTTACAAATATGCTATTAAAGATTAAAGTGACGTCAACTTTTAGTTAAAAACATAGTATAATTACTGTACGCGAGGTAAAAATTGCAAAAACAGCCCTACTAGCGTGTCAAGCTTTGTGAGGTCGATAAGGCTAAAATATTTTACATTTTAAGCTTAAAATTACTTTTTTAAAAAACAAAAAGTAAAGTCAAAGTATATTTTTCGTTTTTCTGATAATTATGAATAATATACATGTATGTGTTATCTAGACAAGTATGTTTTGTAAAAGTGTTCGAAAATTCTAGAATTTATTTGTTATTTTAGGAGCCTGTCGTGGCGCAGTGGCACAAGTGTGTGCCTGTAAATACGACAGGTTGTGGGTTCGATTCACACTCCAGGAAATGAAAATAATTAAATATATTTAATATTTTCATTTCGTCACTCTGGTAATAAGGCAAAGCGCGGCGTTGAGTTCCGTCAGTAAGCTTGAATGCCTCAATTTGGCAGAAGGTGAGGAATGGAAATGCTAAAAAGGAAACGGAGTGTCTTAACATTAGATTTTCTGGTTCCCTCTGCCTATTCTGCTTTGTGCGGGATTCTGCGCGAAACTAAAAAGATATCTTATATTTTTGTATGTAAATGGCTATCGTGAGACAGCGGGCAACTGTAAATGCAGTGGTTTTAGGTTCCCCTTGGGAAATGATTTTCTTTTAGCTTGAACCTGAGAACCTAGTGTTAAGACTCTCCGTTCTTTTTCAACAATTTCGTTCAAAATTATTATATATAAATACTTATTTTGCGCCTTGGTAAGACAAAACGTGGTGTTTAAATTCACCAGTTAACACGAAGTCCAATTGAGGTGGAAAGTAGAGTGCCTTCGCACTACATTATCTCTGCCTACCTTGCTTTGCGGGAAAAGGTTCGAAGTTGTTTATTTTTGTACCTTCTTTATGTCTGTCACTCCCATATTTATTGCTTTACGTATGCTAACGAGTCTATTGTCGAACTAAAAGATCCCATACTTATCGCCGTAATATTAATCACCGATTGTCAAATATTTTGTTGATCACCGATTATTATATATTTAAAAAGATCGTAAGCATATTGATTTTCAATTCGCAGAAAAAAAAATAATTAAAAATTACATTACTTTTAGTTTTAATATAATTAACTTCAAAATTTCCAAAAAAATGTAGAAACTTGTGTCCCCTACTTATCCCAGATGAGATTGCTCAAAACTCTTTTGATGTGAATAGTCACTTTACAAAAGGATTCTTACTGGTCGAATTTCATGCACTTAACTCCAATAGTTTGCGTGGATGATGAAGAAGCAATAAAATAAGATAAACACACAGCACACAATGCCTCAATTCGGTGGAAAGTGGGCAAGGGAAATCTTAAAAGAGAACGGAGTGTCCTAACACTAGGTTCTCTGATGTCCTCTGCCTTCTCTGCTGTGTGCGGGATACAGAAAGTAAACTTAAAAAAAAATACTGCACATATTAGATACTTAATATAGATATATTAGCACATATCATCAATTATCATTACACAAAATCTATTTAATATTGCTAATTCTAAATATATTGCTAATAACAATAATGTATAGCTTATATACTATATTATTGTAATTTGTTGCCTTAATCCGTTCCTATTGAACGAAAAGAAGAATAAAAGACATCCCACCTATCCTCACAAAGTATCGCATTCATAATATTAATAGGACATATAATTAAAAATACCAATTAAAATTTTACAACACCAATTTTAAGAACACCAAGTAACAAACATGAATACAAAGAATGTATTAACTTCATGTGAGATAACAAACAGTTTTATTAACACATGAAAGCTAATCGTGAAGTATTCAGATTACGAGTACGAGTAGGCCAGACGTATTCTGAGAACGTAACCCTATCTGTAGAGAGTAGCCGCGTTGTGACTGGTATATCCGGCTACAATTTTAATATTAAAGATACGTATCAGAATATGTAGGCTAAAGCTTCAAATTTACATTTTTGGAGTTTGACAGTCTTTCTAGTAGATATTATAATAGCTTAGCGTATCAATAGATTTTTTTAAGATTTATTTTGGAAATGTAAAATTTAGTATTTTCATTTCTTGGGTTTGGTAACAAGGCAAAGCGCGGCGTTGAGTTCCGCCACTCAACACGCAATGCCTCAATTTGGCGGAAAGTGGGGAACGGAATTGTTGAAAGAGAATGGAGTGTCTTAATACTAGGTTCTCAGGTTCCCTCTGCCTACCCTGCTATATGCGGGATACAGCGTAAAGTTAAAAAAATATACATATATATATATATATATATATATTTTGCTATGTAAAAGATAGGGACTGTAAAAGATAGTGACTGTAAAAGATAGTGACTGTAGAACCTAGTGTTAAGACGTTCCGTTCTCTTTTGACATTTTCGTCCCCCATTAATTAATAGTGAATGGACACTTTATTTTTAATAGAAGGCATTTTTAAGTGTCATATTGATGTTTTTGAAAACTGTAACTGTTATTTGCCTTTTAAATAAAATATATTTATTTATCATGCCTTGGCTCATGATTTGTCTAGCGGTTAGGATCCTTTATTGTTGTGAATAATAAAGCCGTTTGACTATTCTGGTTACGGCACCAAATTGTTTACGGGTTATTATTTTATATACATATATTTTATATATTTATTTTCCAAATTTTTTTATAATTCATATTGTATTTATATTTATTATTTTTATTTATGTTTCGACAAGTACTAAAGTACATATCGTAACAAAACTCACTGAGTGACTATTCGCTATGATTGTTATTATTTGTTGATGATTTCTTTTCGCCGGTTCTTCTCAGGTCTGAGGCATGAAATTTAGTGAACCGGTGGTAAATTATTTGACGTTCAAAAAATGAAGCTTGTAACTTCTTATTTTGAATAAAATTATTTGACTTTGACTTTGACTTTGATTGAAATTTGAATATTACATCAAGGAATATTTTTATTTAAATTTCTTTTCTCAGATTCGATTAATAATTTGCCTAATATGTATGGAAGGTAAAACGAAATAACAGCAGGTTTTCTCCTGTAGCCTTGAGTGATTGTAATCATTTCATTAATTTATATTCGATACCTATCGATATTCTTCCTTAAGTACTTTATTCTACACGATTCCCATAAACTTCCTCATTCTTTGACGAAAATACCATTTCCAAATCCATTAAATGAGCAATAACTTTTTCAAACAGACCAGCCCGTTTGAACATTAAATGAGAGCGTGCTGTATCGCATTTATCTCGAAACCACTGTAAGTCTTTAAAAGCACCTTTTCTTCTTTAAATACCTTACAATGTACAATAGAATTCGACACTTATCGTATTTACTTCACGAAAACTCTTATAAAATATTTTGTACTAAAAATATTATTTTGAAATTCTTTATTCCCTCTTGAATTGTATTATCATGGTATGTACATTGTTGGCTGGTAAAGAAACTATAGGCTTACAAGAGAAGGCTTTTTTTTTATTTAGTCTAGTTCACCTTTATATAGCATGTAGACTATTTATCAATGTTATAGAGAATCTTAACATTGTATTTTTCACCTGCATTATGCCTGGCTGCACTGGCTCGAAGGTAGTATAGATATCTATTAGGTATCAAATAAATTATTTGTAATATAATATAAATAAATTGTTTTTATATATAGATATATTGAAGTTGGAACATAGCAGGACTTGAAGCCCCTATTGCAAGTGCTTACCTTAGTTGTTTTTTTTATTTACTGATAAAAGATGGGAAACAAGCAGAAAGACCACCTGATGGTAAGTTGTCCTTCGCCCATGGACATCTACAACACCAGAAAAGTTGTAAATGTGTTTCCAACCAAGTGTTCAGACGGGAGGGGGAGGAAATAGTGTAGTTGCGGCGGCAGTTCGCCGCAAAGGATGGGTGAGAATAAGGAAATCCTGGCTTACATGTCATCGAACCGAAACGCATCATTACATATTTGGCGGTTCATATTTGACATGATAGAGGTCGCGAGCCAGACGGAGAACGAACCTCCTACCACCAGATTAGGTTATTGGGTCCCCGCCTCTTACGGGATGCTACCCAGCGGCGGAGAGGAATTGTATTCCAACCCTGTCACCCTCACAGGGAAAACAGTCGTGCAACTGCTTATATTAATAATAATATTCACGCGTCTTTTAGTTATTTCGATTACCTTACATGATAAAATTTATATTAAAACTTCCATGGAAACGTTGGATAGAAATTAAAATGATTTTAAGTAAAATTTCCACCACAAAGTTGTAATTGCGGGCACTTTACGCTTTAATTACTTGTCTCGCTTATATAGTTTTTTCATGACAAATAATAATTAGAACAGTTTTCATATTTCCCGCAAAGCATTAAGCGAGAATAAATAGTTTATTATTTGTGTACTACAGAAGTGGTTAATAAGCAAGCTCAGCTGGAGACCGATTAGCTTTGACATCTAGTTGAAGTTACTATTTTACTTTTTTATTTTATGATTAGTGCTAATTATTATTTCGCGGCGCAGTGGTGTGATTGTAAGTACGAGGTTGTGAATTCGATTCTAACTTGGAGGATTGTTTCTTTTTAATTATTTTCATTTATCTGCTTTTGTACGACAAAGCGTGGCGTTGAGTTCCGGTACTTAGCACGCAAATTCTTGAACTCAAGCGGAAGGCGGTGAGCGGATTGTCTTAATACTAGGTTTTCCGATACTACCCTGCTATGCGTGACTCAAAGTCTGACGAGTAAACGTAAGTGGTTACAAATTCGATTCCCATTTGAAGGAGTTATTCAATTAAAATTACTTTCATTTCTTCGCTATGCTTCTCATCAGAGACGCGTAGTTCCAAATCATGGATGTCTCGAATGCGGGCCTGAAGAGTTCTTAATGGAGTGTCTTAATATTAGGTTCTCTTTTACTAATATGCTATGTGAAATTGAAAAAAAAATTTAAAACGGTTGTTACACTAGACGTGATATAACGTTTAATTGACTTCAACACTTGTAAGATCTCTGAACCAGTTACCTTCACTTGCAAGTAGTTTAAACACAATGTTATTCAGAATTTAGTTTCAAACTTGCGAAATCACTAAGGTGGTTTAGTAGCGTTAACATAATATGAAAACTTTGTTAAAATTGCATGGTTATTACTCTTTTATTTTGCAATGTTTTTGCGCTCAGTTAAGCAGAAGTTTCAGACTTGTTTCAGACAGGCGTTTGTAAACATATCTTTATAAATAAAAGACAAAATATATTATGAAATATTAAGCAATACATCCTACTAGTACTACTAGTATTTAACAAGCGAATTTCTTAAGGACGTATGTTTGTTACTCTTTCACGCAAAAACTACTGAACGGATTTAGATGAAACTTTACAGTAATATAGCTTATACATCAGAATAACACAATTGTTTTTTATTATAAGATTTTGTGTCATTTAACTAATGATTATCCCCAGATTTTCTTGATATATAAAACTTCTATACTATTATCATAAAAAACGTTTTATACGTTTTTTTCATTTCAACAATTGAAAGAAAATGTACGGTTTTATTGATACCATAACGTGAACAATAAAAGAAACCCTTTAAAAATCTATAGTAATATTGAATGATCGATTGGTCTTTATTTAATCTGTCTTTACGTATCACAAAAAATTACGACGAGGGAGACAAAAATCCTATAGATCTTAG